>APFE031240759.1:133279-186187 GCA_000404065.3 Pinus taeda | reverse complement strand
GTAGAGAGAACCTGCATACCCAGAGATAAACATGTTTTCAAGTGACTTTCTCTCTCTTTGAAGTTTTGACATGAAGAGCAGAGGTATGGGGCTTGACAAAGAGGACAATGTGGATATTGATGAGGCCACACAGACTGCAGATAGTCAAGGTGACAAATTTCAGTGTAACAGGTGCATTGAGGATGATTTTGTTTATCAATTAAAATTTATATGTTCATATTTATAAACACATTTTTCATTTTAAGTCATGTCCTCCTTTCACACGGAGTCCACTCCTTATGAGTTATAGACTACGTCACAACTTTAACTATGAGGTTCAAATTTTGGCTAACCTTAAAAAATATGAGGTTCAACTAACCTCATAGCTATTAACCAAGTCCATAAGATATATATATATATATATATACAAACCTAGTGGCCAACATCATGATAAAAAATTAGAACTCAAACCAAAACTTAATCATTGCAGAACTCAAACTAGCCACCTGACATTGGTGCTAGAAGTTTAACTTAAAGAAAACTTATGTTGTTTTCCTTGTTCTACAATGGTACGTCTCAAAAATCCATCTATTGAGTGAAAAAACTCTTAAAAAAACCCATATTACCATTGAAAACCAAATATCCCATTTAAATAGCCTTGAAAATAATATATTATATATATAATATATTTATATATATAATTATATATATAATATATATAGAAATCCACCGCAAAGTTTTAAAAACATTTTTAAAACTTTAAAAATTGCAAAAAAAAATTAACAACAATATTTTAATCTTTTTTGTCATAAATTAAATAAATCAATATTGTAATTCTGTTGTAATGTAACTTTTAACATTTTGACCAAGTCAATTTAAGAAAAAAAAATATTAATGTAATGTAAATAGATCCGAATAAAATAAAAATAACAGTGTAAAAATAAAATAATAATAAAGATAAAAACAACAATCTATGGGCCAATAATGGTATTGAGAATCTATGGTATTGACCCATGGTATTAACGTGAAATATAGGCTATTTAAACCCGTAAATTAAACTAACCTAAATCCAACTACCAATAGGTGAAAGTGAGAGGTATCAAATTCCTTGAGATACAAAGGTCTTTATCTGTCTAGTCGCCAACCCATGGTACTTTGGGAAAGGCAGGTGCAGCTTCCTACTTGGAATCTTTTTTTGAGAAGCCCACCTACTATTTTCGTCCGGGCAGGGAGGTTGGTCCAATAATGCAGGGGAGAGCAAGCAGTACATATTGGTCACTGGGTTGCTCCTACACAGTACACAGGGCTCAAATATTGTTTGCAGGAATAGATCTGAGAAATCAACCAAGAAAATCTTCAGATCTGACTTAGATCTAGACCCTGGAGGCCAAGATTTGACCGCCCCTACAAGTGACCAGACCTGACTGTGGCTATTTGATTCCGAGAATGGAATAGCTGCTTCCCAGGCTAGCAGATAGAGGTGGATGAGATGGCCCTGCAAAAGTCTCATGCAAGTAGTAGCTGACACCATCCTGCACATCTAGATCCCACCCATCAAACCTCTTTTAGGGGAAAAGAGATTTGATCGCATTTGGTAAGAAAGATTAGGGTGGTTTTTAGTTAATTATTTATTCAAAGGAAAATAATTACTAATGGGACATAATATATGGTAAACATTTTTTAAATGTCTGCTCTATTACACAGATAAAAAACTATATATAAGAAAAAAAACAAAACAAAACAAAATTGCACTTGTTAGTCATTCCCATCCTTAAGGTTGGCTATATTTGTCTTTTTACAGGTTGTTGTACTCAGTGTTTATCAAGTGGGAGAAAGACTAGCTGATACAGGGAGAATTGATACAGGTTTGTTTTACTTACTAATTCTGATTCTATTTTAGGTTGTACGCTATTAAAAAAATAGCTATTTATTTATTTATTAAATCTTTTATAGAGGTATTTGAAATTTTGAAAAGAAGATGAAAATATAAATAGGTTTTCCATCTTACAACTTAGAGGTTTTCTACATGGTTTGTTTGAAAACCTTGGCGGTATCTACATATTTGATTTGTTCTTGAAACCTAGGTTTTAAAACTTAGTTGTAAAGAAGCACGATGCACCTATATGGGGTTTTTGAATTAAAAAATAGTGATGCACTTAGGAAAGGGTTAGCACTAGTGAGACTACTAGTAAAAGTCAATTTTACCATTTGTAGTTTTGTAGACCTCTAAGAACTGGTGTTACTCTTGCCTCTGTAAAAGAAAATGAGAATTTGATAAATTGATGAATCAACCCAAATCACCAGAAGACATGACATACCTGTCTATATTAATTTAGCTGTGGCTTCAAATACATGGACATATAACATAGATACTCTTCTTTTAGTATAAAATATTTATATTTAGTATAGTGAATTTATATTAAATGGATGTTTTCTTCTTGCATATGCAATAATGGTAAACTAATTGAGGTTTACAATGGCAGATTAGGAAAGGGAAAGATGGACCAACATGTGTACGATGGATCAAGTGACGTGCCAGACTTCTCTTTTGCATTTGACAACATAAATTTTTCAGATCGCCAACTGCGGATAGAGATTAGGGATTTTTCAGATCGCCAACTGCGGATAGAGATTGGGCCGGATTCACAGAGACTGTCATATGGTATTGCTTTACTGAATTTTGATCATTAAATTACAATCAAAATTTAAGCTTATTAAACTGTTAATTGAGTTTTCTTTCTGATGTTCTTTTTCAACCTCACTTCGCCATGCAGACAATGAAGATACCAGTAGTGAGAAAGACTGTTCTAAGGAGAAGGATTGTTATAATAGTCGTCGTATATATATTAGTTCACCCATACTCGCTGAAAAAAGTCCTTTCTTCAAGAAAGTATGAAAAAAGTGTCCCTTTATTTAAATTTCCATTATTGAATGCTAGAAATATTTTATATGAACATACATTTTATTTCTTTTCGTTTTACTATATTGAAGCTTTTATCAAATGGAATGAAAGGATCAAAAAAGCAGGATGTCACACTTCATTTAAGCTGTTCAGGTAACCATTTTTCATTATTTTTTTATTTTCTTTGTGGATAGATGTTTTCTGTTTCACAATTAACATATTAATATCCGGTTCTGTTTCTCAAAGAGACTCCAACTTAAACCAATTTCTCTCAACTCTTTGTAAACGTCCAATTAAAAGTTTTCAAAATAAAAACTAATATATACTAACACCTTATCACATATTTTCTGTGTTATATTTAACTTAGTGGTGTGGCCTTTTATTTTGCTTTGTAAACATTCTTGTGTGTTCGCAGAGGAAGTGGCGTTCGTGGATTTATTGCAGTTCATGTACAAGGGAACACTGGAGGCGCGTTCTACACCTGAGCTCCTGGATGTTTTAATGGTTGCCCACAAATTCCGTGTAAAATCATGTGTCAATTATTGTACACATGCCTTGCAGAAATCACCTATGACAATAGAATCTGCATCGCTTTATCTACAGCTGCCTTCCATCGTGCATACAAACACTGTACCGCGACTGAAAGACGCTGCAAAGCGGTTTCTAATTCAATGTTTTGAACATATTGAAAATGAGTAAGTTCATTCCTAGGATGTGCGTGTTGTTTTTAGTTGCTAGGATGTGCCTGGTGTATATTCGCATATTTATCTTTTTTCTAAAGACTTACTGGGCATCTCATTAATCCTGTTGTCTTCTGAATGATATACAGTCAACTCTTGTTGGAAGAAGAGCTTCTCAATCTTCCTTTATCTGTCATGGAGGTGGTATTATCAAGTGATGAATTGCCCGTTACCAATGAAGATGTCGTGTACGATTTTGCAATAAAGTGGGGCAGAAATCATTATCCCGAGGATGAAAGGAGACAAGTATTAAGTAACAAGCTTTGTCGCTTGATACGCTTTCAAAATATGAGCCTACAAAAGCTGAGAGAAGCTCTTCAATCTACTGATTTGGACAATATGTGCACAACACAGGCAGTAATAGAGGCACTCTTTTTGAAGACAGAAGCACCTCATAACATTGTCAGATTTAACAGAAGGGCTTACCAGCAGAAACCCCTTACAGTGACGGAGTATGACACCCCTCATCCCCATTGTATGGCCGTTTGGAATCTCCACACAGATGACTGTCAAGTATTGAAAGATAGACCGGCTATATATTTCCAAGATTTCATGTTCGAGGGCCTCAAGTTTCAAGGGCTTGCTTGCCGGAATTTCAACATGTATGAATTCACTATAGACTTCCACATTTTTTACCCTGAGCGCGGCGAGGATGATTACAATGGTGGTCAGCTCGACGACAATATTGTGAATGCGCAGGTTGGTGATACACAGAAAAGTGGAAGAATTGTAATGGAGTTGGAAGTAATGTCAAAGGAGGACCGTGTGTTTTTAAAACAGTATATGGTTGCGTTTCCGAAGAACCGTCTTTTTCAAGGGGTTTATCGGGCTAGTTCTGTATATGGACCCCAGATTACAAGCCAATTCTATATCAATGACATTATCTACTTCCGTCTCTGGGTAACGCTTGCCATCAGGGATGGAATTTGACGCCAGTCAAATGCACTGTGATCACATAAACCGCGAGTTTTCGATAGATGTTTCAGAGTTAGAAATTCCTACTTCCCATGGTTCAAACTACACTCCAACGCTCATCTCATTAAACATCAAAATCAGATTCTGTATTGCAAAATCAGATTCGTATTTCTGGTATTTGCCGATGTGACTGTTTTAGGAAAAATCAGAGTTTCTTATTTGTGGTTTTCCAGGACGTGGCCGTTTTAAAGTATTGTATTGCCGCTTTGAATGAGAAAAATTATTTGACATAGGTTTATTCTAAGGATTTTTTTACTTCAAACTTTTATTATTTTTTAATTTTACTTATTGTAATCTATTGCCATTTTTCATATGATTATTATTGAAATTTATTTCTTTAAATCAATATTGGGTTTTTGATAGAATTCTATTTAGTGAAACTTATATTTTTTGGGATTGCTTTAATATAAATTGGTTATTAAAAAATTTTTAGATATTAAAGTGCATGTAGCCATGAGAGATAACATACAAGTGTTTGTATGAAGCTTCAAGTATATTGCATCCATGTGACCTCTTCCTAGCCCTTTACTTAGCTTATTTTGGAGGGAATGTGGAAGTGAATCTTAAAAAAGAGATACTTGTATTTGCATTTTTCCTTGAGTGCCCATCTAAGTGAGCAAATTTTTTATTGTGTTTTTTGAAGAAAAGATAAAACTCAACTTTGACAAGAGCAAAAATTTATTTGAAAACCAAAATAAAACATTACTTATTGCAATTTCTAGGAAAATTTAATAAGTTCATACTAGCTATACATATGGCATATAAGTAGTGTGTCTAGCTAGGAGGTAAATAGCATGGATTAAAATGGTGTACCTAAGGGTAGTATAGAAGAGTGTGCTCGATTGAGAGAGATGACTTTTTCAAACATAGGTGGCTTGCAGCTTTCATGGGAAGTTTCAAAGATAGACCAACCCATACAAAACCTAACTATGCTATAGTTGTTTAAGATAAATTCTTAGCTAGGTAGATGGGATTAAAACAAAATTGAAAGGGAAAACTTGCAGTAAAAAATCATACTTGTATGGATAATTTCAATGCCAAATGAAGGCCATCACGGGGTTTATTAATGTTTTAAAACTTTTTACCATATTTTTTCACCCCTTGTGTGGATATGGCCATATCTTGTAACTATATTGCAAACACAATAGGCTCACATAGAAAACCATTCAAAATTCATGTTCTAGATGTTTTTGTTGGACTCTCAATAGCAACAAAAGCTACAAAAACATATCAAAACTTTTTCATGCTATGGGAGATAGTGAAAATAAAGACAATCAATGAAAACAAAACTAATATAACCATAATTATTCTCAAAAGAAATAGGCTTGGTTCAACATTATATTCTTAGAAAATTTTTAGTCAAATATTTTTGTAAATATATAAAAGAAAATATGAAAAAAATAGGTTATATGCTAAAAAAGGAAATAAAAATGGCATAAAATTTCATTTATCTAGAATTTAATATATGTGGGAGGGTATATCTTGAATAGTTTTATCTAGGTTAATTATTCCTAATGTTGGAGAGGTAAATCCCCTCTACTCATAGAGGCAATCCCTACTAGCCCAGAAAGGGTCTAGCAACAATCAAACAATGTTATCACCCAAGTTCCTAATTGCAAATAAAAGGTAGGTGATGAAGACCTACATGAGATCCAACGCTTTAGTTTGTAGAAGAGACGTTGCCCACGTTCCTCTACCTTGGCCGGTCACGATCCTACACTATCCACGTGAATGGACATCTGCACACAAAGAGAACAACACAACCACAAGCGTGAAATCTAATATATGCAATTATACTTTAGTCACGAAGGATATAATTCAACATCAACCATTACAAGTACAACGAGAATGGAACCATAACGATAGTCATTTATTATTAATAATCAACAAAGGAGAATACAACCAGCGTCGTGACGTCAAGTCCTCCTTTGGCTGGGTGCTGAGCTACACAAGTCTTGCAAAATTTTGAAGGGGTGAGGGACAAGCTCTCTCTCTCTTTAGTGACAAAGTCTCCTTACTTAGGTAAAGCCTTATGGATACAAAGAAGGCTTCTTGCAACTCTTATCTTTTGATATCTTCCTTTCAGCACAAGTATTGCCACTAGAGTGAGAACTAGCTTGATCAAGCCATGGAGACAAGCTTTTATAGAGGAAAATGAAGAGATAAGGTCAATCACAACAATAATGGATTTGGCTTCATCACTTGGAAACTTCCATGGAATGGTGGCAAACTACTTTCCATCCAAGGAGGTTCGAAGCCAAACCATCCTCACTTAACTTGGAGTCAGTTTGGTGAATGAGTTGGACAGAACCTTCAGAGGTTTGATTAGTTCAAAACTTTGCCCAAAATGGTTGGCGCGATTGCGACTCTCGGACAGAGCGCTAATGGCGCACCCTTTTATTAGGATTTTCCCCATTGGCGTGGGCATAACACAGGGCACCAATGCTAATGAAAAAAGGGTTGTTTTTAAGGGCAATGAGGAGGAGATGTCTTAAGGTCATATGAAGCTCATGTTTAGAGGTGAATAATGCAAGTGGTTTCAAGTTTTTTCACTTCTCACAAGTCCCGGAATGTGTCCTCCAAGATGCGGGAGAGGGGTAACACGGACGGTGACAAACGGTGACAAATTACTGTGTAACAGATGCCCCCTAAAGCATGAGGCCCGAGAGAGAGAGGGGTGAAGTGCTTTACAAGAACATGTGTGACTGAGAGCGACATACTGCCGATGACGACGATTATGATTCCTTTATTCCCCCACCATTTCTCGCAAGTACCTTGGTTATTTTGGGATGGCAAGCTTGACGGGGATAGCATATACTTGAGGAGCGTCATTTCGACGGAATCCGATGTCATTAAGTTTTAATGAGTCTGACAAAGGAAGAACTCAGCGCCTTTTCATGTTTAGAGAGTTTGAAAAGACATCGAAAAGAAGACTCCATGGGTGTCCTTTTTCGTAAAGTTGTGTCTCTCGAGCCCGAAAAAGTATAAAACGATGCTCGAAAGAACCGCCCGATCATTACGACCAAGGATTACTTTTCGTGAATAGTGACATTGATCCGAAAAAGTAAAAAAGAGATCGATATCACGTCGTTTCGTTTTCATTAACGAACCTTAAATGACAAAGGTCCTACGATCTTTTCATTCTTTATACGGTCGGAAAAAGAGTTTAAAAGTGATCGCCCCTTATTTACATTTAACGAGTCAAGAGGAATAACTCGGTGATCTTTTCATGTTTAGTGAGTGAGAAAAGAGCTAAAAGATGACTCCAAAGTGACTTTTTCATGTATTTACCGAGTCTGAAGCTGCGTAAAAGACCTGTCATTGCACAAGAAGTAAACGTAAAACCCATTTTCCACCAAAAATACATTAAAATATTCAAAAATAACCTTTCTAAACCCAAAAAATGAGTTTAAAATCTTATAAATAGGGTGAAAATGTAAAAATAAAATTACTTTTACCATTTTCCTCTTGAAGAGTGAAAAGGGTCCATTTGGGAGGCAAAATTTGGGCGGCGATTACGACCAATCCGTGCAACCATTCGCGACCTCGTCAGCTCCAGGTAAGAGGCGCTTCCCTTAGCTCCATTTTCATACTATTTTTTATTCATTTAGTTCCTGACTGAGCCCCAACAAAGGGGGAATTTCAAAATTAGGGCTTCGACCCATTGGCGTGGGTATCGAGCATGGACCCGCGCTAATGGGGTGAAATACCCAAGGGAGCCGCGCCATTAGCACAACTGTTTTAAGAACAGTTGCGCTAACCGCGTGACCCAAGTTTTTACATGTTTTTACCGGTTCAAATTGAAATTTCCCTGGATTATGAATTTTCCAATGCCCTAATAAAGGTAAATTTGTCCTTGTGGGTGTAGGAAACAGGTCAAAATGGTGGTAGAATGGAAATAACGAGAACATGACATTGTCGATGCTTTAGCCATTGAGGATGAAGGGTGCATGAACGCCGTGAGGGATTGTGGCCTTAAAAAATTCTTCCTCACATCATACATGCGGTCGCAACCTCAGTTACTCCAGTTTATCATTGATGCTTGGGACGTAGACGACCAAGTGTTTCGTCTGCGGAATCAGACCTTAGAGCTTGAGTTTTATGATGTATACTTCATCACGGGATTGTCACGGAGAGGGGCGGTTCCTATTCTGACTGGTAGTAGACCTTCTGGGGAGAAGGTTGGTGAAGTGAAAGCTCGAGTGTGTCCGGAAGCACAATTCGGGCAGCGGAGTGCTAAGGTGTTAATCAACACCATCCGGGATTTGACTCTGAAAGCCATCCTCTTCATCATCACACGCGCAGCTAGGGTACAAGCACCCCACGAGGCCACCAAGAACCACCTGATACTAGCGACTGAATGCCTCAGTCCGACCATCTTTAACTGGGCTGCAGTTGTGACTACTAACATTAAGAGGCAGCTCACAAATTGCAAGCGAGCAGAGACGAAACAGTTTGCATATGGTTCGATCGTGGTATCTTTCTTCTTGGAACGAATACCACTCTTCCAGATTCAGAGAGCCGTGGTGGTAGATTCATTGCCATAAGAGCCTAGAATGGCTCGTTGGGCAGCATTGATGCCCAGAGGAGGAGGAGGCCAGGAGATGTCATGGCATCCCGAGTTCTTCATATGGCTCCGACGATAGCTAATCGTGATCCAGGATTGGCCGTATGCAGGGACGAGTTTCATGGGAGACCCAGACCTTCCACTACCAGAGGGGGAGGAATGGGAGGAGGAGTTAGGTATGAACTCCTTGATTTTAATGTTTTTCATTTTTTTTGTCTTTTTTAATACATGCCTGTTCTGATGATGATTATATGTATATGCAGATGTGGGCCCAGAGCGACCAGCCGGGCTATCCCCTACAGCGCGAAGAGGCCAACACGCAGCCAACCCTCACGCAAGAGGTGTCATGGGGGAGGAGCTGATACAGAATCTCGAGGGGCTTGCCCAAGGGATTCCCGGTTATGCCAGATTGGGAGATGTGCCGACTCGCGTCCACCGTCTGTTGAGATGATTGGTGCGAGCGGTGATGTGCTATCATGAGCACCACCTTGCTTAGACTCCTAGGCTTTATTTTCTGCATATTTTTTGAGAGACATGTGTCTCAGATGTACGAAGAACACAGACTCTATCCAGACATGTACATTCTATTTTTTGAGCGCCTCAGTGCGCCACACGATATATATATATATATAATTATTATTAATATATATTATATATATATTATATATATATAATATATATATATATATATATATATATATATATATATATATATACATGGTGTTTTTATTGTATCTTATGCTTCCTGTATCATGTTAATTTACATATTATGCAAATGTTTGTCCAATACATAGTTAGCTAATAAATTGGTTACTGCATTAAGTCTTCTTGGGATGCGATGATAAGTAATGTAATCAAAATATATTTCCAATAACTTAACACGTAAATACAACCTTAAAATGCGATGATCTCTCACAGAATATCGTCCGTTGAGCTGGTGGACTGCAAGTTGAGAATCTATGTTTACAACCAATGCGAGGATTCCGAGGTTAATCGCCTTGGCTAATAATTCAATTACAGCACTATATTCAGCCACATTGTTCGTTGTATAACCCAGACACACCCCTTGAATATCTACTAACTCACCATGAGGATCGTAGATCACCCATGCCGCAGATGACAGATTGCGAGTACTGCGAGAAGCACCATCAGCGAAACCAACGTAAGGTGATCCAGGCATCTGTTCAAGAAGAAAAAGACACAATAAGCGGCAGTCACGCCGACACACTGAGATAAAAACTAAATAAACACGCATACACACAACACACTCTTAAAAGCATACGCATGTGCAAAAAGGAGAGAGAGTGCCTCGGCTCAGGCATAATATTTCTTGAGATACAGCCCATTGCAGGGCCTGTCCAGGGGATTACCTTCATAATCTATAAGCTCATAGGCACCTTTTTGTAAAACGCTTTTCACAATATAGGGCCCATGCCACATTGGCTCAAGTTTTCCTACCCCCAGCTTATCGTTAGCTTGATCGTAGAGCAGTACTAGATCTCCATCGATGAAAGAGCGGGGGTTAACAGTGTTATCGAAGTGAGTTTTCACTCGCTTCTTTTGAGCTTCAATAGCTAGGGAGGCTAGACGACGTGTCTCATCCAGTCGTTCCAAGTAAAGAAGCCACTCTTCTATAGCAGTAGTATCGGGGAGTAACTCGATGGCTAATTTGAGTGAAGGAATCTCACACTCAATGGGAAGGGTCGCCTCCAGTCCATATACTAACTAGAAAAGGAGTGAAACCAGTGGCGTCCTTCGTAGAGGTACGGTAGGCCCACAAGGCGGAAAACAACATCAAATGCCAACTAGACTTGTGCATGCGAAAAGTTCTTTGAAGCATCGTGACCAAGACCTTGTTCACGGCTTCCACTTGACCGTTTGCCTGAGGATAGTATGGAGTCGAACTATCATGCCTAAGACCTATCTGGGTTGTTAACTCTGCCATCATATGATTACGAAAGTGTTTTCCGTGATCAGTGACAATGGCTTGTGGAACTCCGAACCGCGAAATAACATGGTTAAACAGAAACTGCGCTGCGATGTGACCGTCTTCAAACAATGTAAGCATCGCCTCATCCCATTTCGTAAAGTAATCTACAGCAACGATGATGTATCCAAGCCCCCCGGCCGAGCGAGGGTTACATGTCACATAATCAATGCCCCATTTGGCAAAGGGGCCGACGGTTAGAACGGGGTGCAGCGGGGTAGGGGGCGCACGCATCTTCCGTTGGTAAATCTGGCATTCATGACAGGAACGGATGGCAAGAATGCAATCCTTAAAAATAGAAGGTCAGAAGTAGCGAGCACAGAGGATTTTTTATGCGGTGGCATATCCAGACATGTGACCGCCACAAGCACCAGAGTGGCAATCATTTAGAACTCTTTCAGCTTCTTCGAAGGTTAAGCATCGGCGAAGAACCGAATAAACACCGAGACGGTACAGGGTGTCCCCAACGATGCGATATGGTTGGGCTTGGTGTCGAATCCATCGACGAGTGTCTTTCGAGGTCTCGGGACGGAAAGAGGATGTCTCCAAGTAGACAATGATGTCCCCGTACCAAGGATCGAGGGTGCTGATAAGGAAAAGAGTTTCGTCTAGAATAGAATCCTCTATCTAAGAGGAAGTAGCGGCGGATGGCAAAGAACACAAAAGTTTTGCGAAGACGAGTGATTTCTTGGACTTGGCAGCAGTAAATTCCAAGTCGAACTCTTGGAGGATGACGATCCACTTTGAGTATTTGCCCCCCAGCAATTGTTGTGAGAGAATGTAAGTCATGGGGTTGTAATCGGAGATCACCGTCGTAGTATGCAACAAAATATAGTGACGAAATCGTTGAACCGCACAAACAGCGACAAGGGCCAACTTCTCGACATATGCATATCGGGTCTCCGTATCTAGCAAGTTGCGACTAAGGTAGTAAATGACGTGTTCGATGCCGTCTTCGTCATCTTGTACCAAAACCATACCGATGGTGGTGTCAGCAACGGCCAAATATAGTGTATAATCACGATGATAATTTGGGGGTTGCAACAAGGGGGCGAAAACGAGGAGAGTTTTGAGACGAGCAAAAGACTCCTCGACTATGGCATCCCATCGAAATGGGGTGTCATGCTTAAGTAACCGGGTAAAGCCCTTTGCCACTTCAGCATAGTTTGGGAATGAATCATCTTAGAAAATTAGCTTTTCCCTGCAAGCTCTGCAATTGCCGCAAAGTAGCAAGGGGAGGAAGATTCACAATTGCCTCGACTTTAAGGGGATCCAAACGGATGCCCTCTCGAGAGATGATAAACTCGAGAAGTCGACCAGATTCGACGCAGAAGACACATTTATGTGGATTTAGTCGGATATTATAGTGCCGACAGCAAAGAAAAATCTCACGAAGATACGATGTGTGGTCCACGCGCTGAGCTGAATGAACGGGGAGGTCATCTAGACAATGTTGTATGATGTGCTGGATATCGTGGAAGGCATAAGACATCGCACGCTGGAAGGTAGCACTGGAATTCTTAAGACCGAAGGGGAGAATTTTATAAGCAAAAGTGCCCCACGGACAGATAAAGGCCGTCTTGTGTTGATGAGCAGGGGCGATATTAATCTAGTTGTAACTAGAGAAGCCATCCATAAACGAATATATTTCGCTGCCCGCACACTCGTCAATGAGTTGATCAATGAATGGTGTGGGGTAGTTTTCTTTTGGGCAAGCTCAATTAATGTCGCGGTAATCGACACAGACGCGAATGGTACCTTGTTTTTTATCTACAGGGACAATATTTGACACCCAATCTGTCAGTGGGATAGGATAAATGAGTCTAGCTTAAAGAAGTTTTTCAACTTCTGCTTTGATAGCTGCCGCCTTAAGGGGGTGCATGGGACGTAGACTCTGACGAACAGGTTTGGCCCCGGGATACGTAGGTATCTCGTGCACCACTATGGATGTATCAATACTGGGAATTTCTTCGTAGTACCATGAAAAAACATCACGAAATTCGCGGAAAAGTGCGATGTATATCTGAATCTCCTCAAGAGTGCAAGTGACTCCTATATAAATGTTCTCGACAATCCCTGGCTTAACAGAGATGTCGATGGGTTGCGTTTGCGTGATGTTCCCTAAATTCCCTTCAGACAATGTATGATAAATCTGGATGGGCATCTGAAGAGGCTCAGAAGGGAGACATGGAGCAAACCGCTCGAGACAAAGCAGTGTCTCCCGGAGGGTAGAGAGAAAGGAGGAATGGTGGTGAAGAGGGGACCACGGACGTTCTTCCAGAGACATAGTCTCTATGATAGCCTCGTCGGAAGGAAATATTTCCTTTAATGGATCCGAGGAGGTGTATTCTCCAAACCAGGGGGGAAAATCATCTGAGTCAAGAGCCCCACTTGAAGCAGTGGGTTGATCATGAGGGGCCGATGCAGCAACAATTTCGATGTAGTTGAGTTCGGTTGGACTCAACGACATCTCCTCACCCCATGATTCTATTTGGTAGACGGGGGGAAGGGCCCAAGGATCAGAATGAACTGAGATCATGGAGATAGAGGCGAGGTTGGGAGGTGGGAGGGAGAAAACACCCATGAGGGCGTGTTCTTTGAAGAGCCCGGCTCCCACACTATCAAAAGGAACGGAGGTATGTTCAACGAACGGTACATTTCCCTTAGAAGAGGAAGCGAAGAAGGAAAGCTGGTCAACCGTGACAATTCTCCCCTGATGAGGGAAGCGAATGAAATGGAAGAGGGATGAAGCCACGTCACGCATGGCATATGTCCAACTCCAGCCCAGAAGGACGTTATATGTGAGATTTGCGTCAACAACCTCAACTTATACTTCCACGGTCTTCCCTTCTAAGGTGATTGGTAATCATTGAAGAATACCATAAGGACGGGATTCTCTCCCATCGAAAGCTTCCAAGGTCGTTGGAGACTGGCTCAGAGTCGGGGACCCGATCACTTTCCAACAAGCAATAGACATAATGCAGGTTGATGCGCCTTCATCAATAACTGTACGATGGATCGTTTTGGAATTGATGACGACTTGAATGAGAAAAGTGACCTGATGAGGCAGTCGAGGAACATGGCTCTCGAGGTCAAAGGTAATCAAATCCGAATCCGCTGGGTCGATGCCACCGATGGCCGATAGCAGGGACTTCCTCTGGGGGGGCAGTTCTGGAGAACCTCTAAGGCGGACATAGCCGACGGAGCCTGTGCTAAGTCCTCCACGATGCTATAGTGCTGGGCAGCACGGGCATTTGGATTGTAAGAAGATCTTCTGAGTACCCCTTTAGGAGGGGGTCGGATTGTCATCTCAGTACTTGGTATCTCGATATGGAGGGGACCAGAGCTAGATGAAGGAGCACTTGAGGGAACCTCTGGCTCCTTCCCGGCAGACGATGGATACTCCTTTGCTCGAGTCGTTACATGAATGGGAATAGATCCAGCCATGAAGACCTGGGAACCGAAGGTTGAAGAAGACGGATCAGCCATCATTTGAGTTTGTTGAGAGGGAAAAGGCTCTTTAAGAACCGCAGGAACCCCAGGAGCACCCTTCAACAAACGACTAACTTCGGACTGGCTAAGGAAGTCCTTAGTATAGTGATCCTCCTCACAAATGAGGCAGGGATACTTGGGTTTGCGCTTAGCTCCTTCCTCGGCTGGAGGTTTGGAGGATTCTTATTTAGGTTGCTCGGATTTATTTTTTCCTTTTCCCTTTTTCTTTCCTTTCGAGGCTTTTCCCACAGTGGTGGACTGGACGACGTTGACCTCGGAAGCGCTACCAAAATTCAAACCACCCTGAGAATTGTTTTCGTTAGATGCACTTGACTTTTTCTACCAGGGTTCGACGATGATTTTTTAGAGGTCGGGTTCACAGAGCTAATGACTCCATCGACAGATGGTTTCAGCGGAGCCTTGGATGTACCAGGCCTTGGGGCGTCCAAAAAATACTCGTACAAGGTACCAGACTGAGAGTAAACTAAGTCCAGGTACTGAGCGCACGCGATTGCTTGCTCTTCAGTCACACAAGCTCCCATAGCAATGTCCCGTGCAATCTTAGGGACAAAAGAAGTCATGAACCAGTCAGTGAGGAGTTGATCAGGAATCCAAAACTTGATCAACCTGCGATGCCTTCTCCATTCATGTATATGATCAGAGATATGCGTAGTTGTATCCTACTTAAGAGACGTAAGGAGGTGAGTCCTGGTCTCGTACCGAATGGGTAACTGAAAGTGAGTAAGGAATGCCATGGCCAATGAGTTAAAATCTTGAAATGATGCACGGGTCAATTCAATATACTATTTAGCAGCAGAACCAGTGAGAGTCCTCTGAAAGAGGCGAAGCCGAATCGAGTCATCGAGCCATGAATTAGACGAACACCATAAGTGATACGTCATCACATGAGCTTGAGGGTCCTCTCCGGCTTTTCCATCGAATTTGGCACAATCACTAGGTATCTTAGTTGGAACTGGTGGCCATTGTGGATTATGTAAAATGGGATCATTTGTTAACTTCGACACATCGGGCAGTTCCAACGTTGCTAGAAATGGTAGCTGCGGGTTAAAGGACATTTGTCCCAGATATGAGGTAGAGCCAGAATTCCATCCAGTTCTTGTTTGCCCCCACTGGCCTTGTCACGATGTACCAGGTCCAAAAGGGCCTTGTCCAGAAGGATTTTGTCCGTAAGGGTTGTTTCCAGAACCGGGTTGTTGATACTAGTTCTGCCCCCCAGCGCCCCATTGGTTACCATACTGGCCAGCAGGTTGTTAATAATTTTGATAAGGGTCACCCTGCGGCTGCTGGTAATTTTGATATGGGGTATATTGATTTTTCCCCTGGGGTTGCTGGTATCCATACTGAGCCTAGGAACCTGGCGGCATTTGACGAGCAGATTGGGATTGATACCCACCTGAATATGGGGGTTGGGATTGGTACCCACCCAAATAAGGAGGCTGGGATTCATACCTGCCTGAATAAGGAGGCTGGGATTGATACCCACCTGAATAAGGAGGCTAGGATTGATACCCACCTGAATAAGGAGGCTGGGATTGATACCCACCTGAATAAGGAGGCTAGGATTGGGATTGGTACCCACCTGAATAAGGAGGCTGGGATTGATACCCACCTGAATAAGTAGGTCGGGATTGGTACCCGCCTGAATGTTGGGCCATCTGGCCGGAAGGTTGTCCTGGTCAGATCTGAGACGGCCATGTTCGCCTAGAAGGTCGAGCTTGCTGAGCGATGGGCTGCCCTTGTGCAACCGAAGATTGTCCTTGTAGACCAGATGGTTACTGAGTGGTAGGCTGGCCTTGCTGTGCGTAAGGCTAGCCCCCTTGCCCAGAAGGGTGGCCTTGTTGGTTTCCGGTTTGACCTTGCTGACCGTAGGGTTGTCCCTGGTTCCCATAGGGTTGCCCCGAAGGGTAGCCCTGTTGGGTCCCGGGTTGTCCTTGCTGAGCATTGGGTTGTCCCGGGTTTCCAGAAGGTTACCCAAGATATGTGAAATACGGGCCACTAGAGGCTAAAGGTTGTCCCTGATAGGGTTGTCCTTGCGGGCCTCCTTGTTGACCTGGGTAATTCTGGCCATAATACTGCTACCCATGATTAGGCTGCGAGTAAGACGGTTGACCCTAGTAGGGTGGTCCTTGAGATGGCTGTCCTTGACGCTGATGGTACTGCCCACTGCCATATCCGGCAGTACCCCAAGCCACGTTCAATGGAACAAAAGTCTCAACATAAGGTTCTTCAGGCAAGGAGGTATACAAATAATGATTCTCAGGATCATAATAAGGGCCTTGCCCACCTGGGTTCTGGACGTTATGCAAGTACTGATAATACGCCTCCTCTGCCGTCATAGGATTAGAAGGAGGAGGGGCACCACTTGCAGGGTGGACAACTCTAGCAGTATGTGTCGATTTACCACTTTGTACTGGACCTCAAGATGGGCCTGCAGTAGAAGTGACAGCAGAAGATGTTGTAACGGAACTAACAACTAGAGTTGATGACGGGACACAGACCGTCGGATTGGTTGGGACTGCTGTAACAGTAGTATGGTGGACTTGGGAAACAAACAGTCCTGTGGTAGGGACGATGTTTTGATCCCACATAGAAGAGGAACCCGCAGAGTTCATAGCATCCCTCAGTGATCTATAACGCACTGGCACCATGATATCGAGAGGCGTAACATTGTAGGGCGTAGAGATGGGGATGTAGCCGAAATGGGAGTTTCAATACTCGACATAACAGGTGTCCCACTCGACACAGGAGATGTATCCTCCATATCGGAAGAGGTCATCGAAGATGCAACACCAACAGGATTAGTGGGAAAATCCTCTTCAGAGAGTTCCCAAACAGGGTTCCAAAACAAGTCGTAAAGCTCGTCCTCTGGAGCTCGAGACTTCAACGTTGGATACTTGGAACAATAGGAAGAGCGTCACAAACCGATGTCTCAAGGGCAACAAAACATGGAGACCCTTGGTCACTTGGGACAGGAGATGGGATCGATGGATCCGCCAAGATGATCAAACAAAGACCCTAAGCAAACTAACGATAAGAGACCCTACTCAAAACTAAATGCAAACAAGATCTACCAAGGTAAATGTTATAATGGCCGAATAAATTTTTATGACATTAGGACACAACTTGACCTTTTCATGTTTCAAGAGTCAAGAAAAGGACAAAAGATGACTCTAGTCGCCTTCGAATGTTTAAAGAGCCCGAAGTGACAAATGCTCAATAGAGCCTTTTCTTTTACAGAGTCCGAAAAGGATCAAAAAGTGACTGCTATGTAAAAGACCTGTCGTTGCACAAGAAGTAAACGTAAAACCCATTTTCGACCAAAATTACATTAAAATATTCAAAATAACCTTTCTAAACCCAAAAAATGAGTTAAAAAGCTTATAAATAGGGTGAAAATGTAAAAACAAAATTATTTTTACCATTTACCTCTTGAAGAGTGAAAAGGGTCCATTTGGGAGGCAAACTTCAGGCGGCGATTACGACCAATCCGTGCAACCATTCGCGACCTCGTTAGCTCTAGGTAAGAGGCGCTTCCCTTAGCTCCATTTTCATACTATTTTTTATTCATTTAGTTACTGACTGAGCCCTAGCAAAAGGGGTAATTTCAAAATTGGTGCTTCGACCCATTGGCGTGGGTATCCAGCACGGACCCGCGCTAATGGGGTGAAATACCCAAGGGAGCCACTCCATTAGCGCGACTGTTTTAAGAACAGTCGCGCTAACCGCGCGACCCAAGTTTTTACATGTTTTTACCATTTCAAATTGAAATTTCCCTGGATTATGAATTGTCCAATGCCCTAATAAAGGTAAATTTGTCCTTGTGGGTGCAGGAAACAGGTCAAAATGGTGGTAGAATGGAAAGAGCGAGAACATTACATTGTGGATGCTTTAGCCATTGAGGATGAAGGGTGCATGAACGCCGTGAGGGATTGTGGCCTTAAAAAATTCTTCCTCACATCATACATGCGGTCGCAACCTTAGTTACTCTAGTTTATCATTGATGCTTGGGACGTAGACGACCAAGTGTTTCGTCTGCAGAATCAGACCTTAGAGCTTGTTGTTTATGATGTATACTTCATCACGGGATTGTCACGGAGAGGGGTGGTTCCTATTATGACTGGTAGTAGACCTTCTGGGGAGAAGGTTGGTGAAGTGAAAGCTCGAGTGTGTCCGGAAGCACAATTCGGGCAGCGGAGTGCTAAGGTGTTAATCAACACCATCCGGGATTTGACTCTGAAAGCCATCCTCTTCACCATCACACGTGCAGCTGGGGTAGAAGCACCCCACGAGGCCAGCAAGAACCACCTGATACTAGCGACTGAATGCCTCAGTCTGACCATCTTTAACTGGGCTGCAGCTGTGACTATTAACATTAAGAGGCAGCTCACATATGGTTCGATCGTGAGCGGAGACGAAACAGTTTGCATATGGTTCGATCGTGGTATCGTTCTTCTTGGAACGAATACCACTCTTCCAGATTCAGAAAGCCGTGGTGGCAGATCCATTGCCACAAGAGCCTAGAATGGCTCGTTGGGCAGCATTGATGCCCAGAGGAGGAGGAGGCCACGAGATGTCATGGCATCCCGAGTTCTTCATATGGCTCCAACGACAGCTAATCGTGATCCTGGATTGGCCATATGCAGGGACCAGTTTCATGGGAGACCCAGACCTTCCACTACCAGAGGGGGAGGAATGGGAGGAGGAGTTAGGTATGAACTCCTTGATTTTAATGTTTTTCATTTTTTTTGTCTTTTTAATAAATGCCTGTTTTGACGATGATTATATGTATATGCAGATGTGGGCCCAGAGCGACCAGCCGGGCTATCCCCTACAGCGCAAAGAAGCCAACACGCAGCCGACCCTCAGGCAGGAGGTGTCATGGGGGAGGAGCTGATACAGAATCTCGAGGGGCTAGCCCAAGGGATTCCTGGTTATGCCAGATTGGGAGATGTGCCTTTCGCTTACCAGAGGCACACAGTAGGGGTGCCGACTCGCGTCCACCGTCTGTTGAGACGATTGGTGTGAGCGGTGATGTGCTATCATGAGCACCACTGTGCTTAGACTCTTAGGCTTTATTTTCTGCATATTTTTTGAGAGACATGTGTCTCAGATGTGCGGAGAACACAGACTCTATCCAGACATGTACATTCTATTTTTTGAGCGCCTCAGTGCACCACACAATATATATATATTTATAAAAATGGTGTTTTTATTGTATCTTATGCTTCCTATGTCATGTTAATTTACATATTATGCAAATGTCTGTCCAATACATAGCTAGCTAATGCATCGGTTACTGCATTAAGTCTTCTTGGGATGCGATGATAAGTAATGTAATCAAAATATCTTTCCAATAACTTAACACATAAATAAAACCTTAAAATGCGATGATCTCTAACGGAATATCGTCTGTTGAGCTGGTGGACTGCAAGTTGAGAATCTAAGTTTACAACCAATGCGCGGATTTCGAGGTTAATCGCCTCGGCTAATAATTCAATTACAGCACTATATTTAGCCACATTGTTCGTTGTATAACCCAGACACACCCCTTGAATATCTACTAACTCACCATGAGGATCGTAGATCACCCATGCCGCAGATGACAGATTGCGAGTACTGCGGGAAGCACCATCAGCGAAACCAACGTAAGGTGATCCAGACATCTGTTCAACAAGAAAAAGACGCAATAAGCGGCAGTCACGCCAACACACTGAGATAAAAACTAAATAAACACGCATACACACAACACACTCTTAAAAGCATACGCATGTGCAAAAAGGAGAGAGAGTGCCTGGACTCAGGCATAATATTTCTTGAGATACAGCCCATTGCGGGGCCTGTCCAGGGGATTACCTTCATAATCTATAAGCTCATAGGCACCTTTTTGTAAAACGCCTTTCACAATATAGGGCCCATGCGACATTGGCTCGAGTTTTCCTGCCCCCAACTTATCGTTAGCTTGATCGTAGAGCAGTACTAGATCTCCCTCGATGAAAGAGCAGGGGTTAACAGTGTTATCGAAGTGAGTTTTCACTCGCTTCTTTTGAGCTTCAATAGCTAGGGAGGCTGGACGACGTGTCTCATCCAGTCGTTCCATGTAAAGAAGCCACTCTTCTAGAGGAGTAGTATCGGGGAGTAACTCGATGGCTAATTTGAGTGAAGGAATCTCACACTTAATGGGAAGGGTCGCCTCCAGTCCATATACTAACTAAAAAGGAGTGAAACCAGTGGCGTCCTTCGCAGAGGTACGGTAGGCCCACAAGGCGGAAAACAACATAAAATGCCAACTAGACTTGTGCATGCCAAAAGTTCTTTGAAGCATCTTGACCAAGACCTTGTTCATGGCTTCCACTTGACCGTTTGCCTGAGGATAGTATGGAGTCGAACTATCATCCCTAAGACCTAGCTGGGTTGTTAACGCGGCCATCATATGATTACGAAAGTGTTTTCCGTGATCAGTGACAATGGCTTGTGGAACTCCGAACCGCGAAATAACATGGTTAAACGGAAACTGCGCTGCGGTGTGACCGTCTTCAGACAATGTAAGCATCGCCTTGACCCATTTCGTAAAGTAATCTACAACAATGATGATGTATCCATGCCCCCTGGCCGAGCGAGGGTTAAATGTCACAAAATCAATGCCCCATTTGGCAAAGGGGCCGACGGTTACAACGGGGTGCAGCGGGGTAGGGGGCGCATGCATCTTCCGTTGGTAAATCTGGCATTCATGATAGGAACGGATGGCAAGAATGCAATCCTTAAAAATGGAAGGTCAGAAGTAGCCAGCACGGAGGATTTTCTGTGTGGTGGCATATCTAGACATGTGACCGCCACAAGCACCAGAGTGGCAATCATTTAGAACTCTTTCAGCTTCTTCAAAGGTTAAGCATTGGCGAAGAACCGAATCAACACCGAGACGGTACAGGGTGTCCCCAACGATGCGATATGGTTGGGCTTGGTGTCGAATCCGTCGACGACCATCTTTCGAGGTCTCGGGACGGAAAGAGGATGTTTGCAAGTAGACAATGATGTCCTCGTACCAAGGATCGAGGGTTCTGATAAGGAAAAGAGTTTCGTCTGGAATAGAATCCTCTATCTAAGAGGAAGTAGCGGCGGATGGCAAAGAACACAAAAGTTCAGCGAAGACGAGTGATTTCTTGGACTTGGCAGCAGTAAATTCCAAGTCGAACTCTTGGAGGATGACGATCCACTTTGAGTATTTGCCCCCCAGAAATTGTCGTGAGAGAATTTAAGTCATGGGGTTGTAATCGGAGATCACCGTCGTAGTACGCAACAAAATATAGTGACGGAATCGTTGAACCGCACAAACAGTGACGAGGGCCAACTTCTTCACATATGCATATCGAGTCTCCGTATTTAGCAAGTTGCGACTAAGGTAGTAAATGACATGTTCGATGCCATCTTCATCGTCTTGTACCAAAACCATACCGATGGTGGTGTCAGCAGCGGCCAAATATAGTGTATAATCACGATGGTAATTTGGGGGCCGCAACAAGGGGGCGGAAACCAGGATAGTTCTGAGATGAGCAAAAGACTCCTCGACTATGGCATCCCATCGAAATGGGGTGTCATGCTTAAGTAACCAAGTAAAACCCTTTGCCACTTCAGTATAGTTTGGAATGAATCATCTTAGAAAATTAGCTTTTCCCTGCAAGCTCTGCAATTGTCGCAAAGTAGCAGGGGGAGGAAGATTCACAATTGCCTCGACTTTAAGGGGATCCAAACGGATGCCCTCTCGGGAGATGATAAACCCGAGAAGTCGACCAGATTCGACGCAAAATACACATTTATGCAGATTTAGTTGGATATTATAGTGCCGACAGCGAAGAAAAATCTCACGAAGATGCGATGGGTGGTCCGCGCGCTTAGCTGAATGAGCGGGGAGGTCATCTAGATAATGTTGTACGATGTGTTGGATATCGTGGAAGGCATAAGACATCGCACGCTGGAAGGTAGCACCAGCATTCTTAAGACCGAAGGGGAGAATGTTGTAAGCAAAAGTGCCCCACGGATAGATAAAGGCCGTCTTGTGTTGATCAGCGAGGGCGATATTAATCTGGTTGTAACTAGAGAAGCCATCCATAAACGAATATATTTCGCTGCCTGCACACTCATCAATGAGTTGATCAATGAATGGTGTGGGGTAGTTGTCTTTTCGGCAAGCTCGATTAATGTCGCGGTAATCGACACAGACGCGAATGGTACCTTGTTTTTTATCTACAGGGACAATATTTGAGACCCAATCTGTCAATGGGATAGGATAAATGAATCCAGCTTTAAGAAGTTTTTCAACTTCTTCTTTGATAGCTGCCACCTTACGGGGGTGCACGAGACGTAGACGCTGATGAACAGGTTTGGCCCCGGGATACATAGGTATCTCGTGCACCACTATGGATGTACCAATACCGGGCATTTCTTCATAGGACCATGAAAAAACATCACGAAATTCGCGGAAAAGTGCGATGTATATCTGAATCTCCTCAGGAGTGCAAGTGACTCCTATATAAATGTTCTTGACAATCCTTGGCTTAACAGAGATGTTGATAGGTTGCGTTTGAGTGATGTTCCCTAAATTCCCGTCAGATGATGTATGATAAATCTGGATGGGCGTCTGAAGAGGCTGAGAAGGGAGACATGGAGCAAACCGCTCGAGACAAAGCAGTGTTTCCCGGAGGGTAGGGAGAAAGGAGGAACGGTGGTGAAGAGGGGACCACGGATGTTCTTCCAGAGACATAGTCTTTATGATAGCCTCGTCGGAAGGAAATATTTCCTTTAATGGATCCGAGGAGGTGTATTCTCCAAACCAGGGGGGAAAATCATCTGAGTCAAGAGCCCCACTTGAAGCAGTGGGTTGATCATGAGGGGTCGATGCAGCTACAATTTCGATGTAGTTGAGTTCGGCTGGACTCAAAGACATCTCCTCACCCCATGATTCTATTTGGTCGACGGGGGGAAGGGCCCAAGGATAAGAATGAACTGAGATCATGGAGATAGAGGCGAGGTTGGGAGGTGGGAGGGAGAAAACACCCATGAGGGCGGGTTCTTTGAAGAGCCTCGCTCCCACACTCTCAAAAGGAATGGAGGTATGTTCAACGAACGGTACATTTCCCTCAAAAGAGGAAGCGAAGAAGGAAAGCTGGTCAACCGTGACAATTCTCCCCTAATGAGGGAAGCGAATGAAACGGAAGAGGGATGAAGCCACGTCACGCATGGCATATGTCCAACTCCAGCCTAGAAGGAGGTTATATGTGAGATTTGCATCAACAACCTCAACTTCTACTTCCACGGTCTTCCCTTCTAAGGTGATTGGTAATCATTGAAGAATACCATAAGGACGAGATTCTCTCCCATCGAAAGCTTCTAAGGTCGTTGGAGACTAGCTCAGAGTCGGGGACCGGATCGCTTTCCAACAAGCAATAGACATAATGCAGGTTGATGCGCCTTCATCAATAACTATACGATTGATCGTTTCAGAATTGATGACGACTTGAATGAGAAAAGTGACCTGATGAGGCAGTTGAGGAACATGGCTCTCGAGGTCAAAGGTAATCAAATCCGAATCCGCTGGGTCGATGCCGCCGATGGCCGATAGCAGGGACTTCCTCTGGGGGGAAATTCTGGAGAACCTCTAAGGCGGACATAGCCAACGGAGCCTGTGCTAAGTCCTCCATGATGTTATAGTGATGGGCAGCACGGGAATTTGGATTGTAAAAAGATCTTTTCAGTACCCCTTTAGGAGGGGATCAGATTGTCGTCTCAGTACTTGGTATCTCGATATGGAGGGGACCAGAGCTGGATGAAGGAGCACTTGAGGGAACCTCTGGCTCCTTCCCGGCACACGACGGATACTCCTTCGCTCGAGTCGTTACATGAACGGGAATAGATCCAGCCATGAAGACCTGGGAACCGAAGGGAGAAGAAGACGGATCAGCCATCGTTTGAGTTTGCTGAGAGGGAAAAGGCTCTTTAAGAACTGCAGGAACCCTAGGAGCACCCTTCAACAAACGACTAACTTCGGACCGCCTAGGGCAGTCCTTAGTATAGTGATCCTCCTCACAAATGAGGCAGGGATACTTGGGTTTGCGCTTAGCTCCTTCCTCGGCTGGAGGTTTGGAGGATTCTTATTTAGGTTGCTCGGATTTATTTTTTCCTTTTCCCTTTTTCTTTCCTTTCGAGGCTTTGCCCGCTATGGTGGACTGGACGGCGTTGACCTCGGAAGTGCTACCAGAATTCAAACCACCCTGAGAAGTGTTTTCGTTAAATGCACTTGGCTTTTTCTTACCAGGATTCGACGTTGATTTTTTAGAGGTCGGGTTCACAGAGCCAATGACTCCATCGACAGATGGTTTCGGCAGAGCCTTGGATGTATCGGGCCTTGGGGCGTCCAGAAAATACTTGTATAAGGTACCAGACTGAGAGTAAACTAAGTCCAGGTACTGAGTGCGCGCGATTTCTTGCTCTTCAGTCACACAAGCTCCCATAGCAATGTCCCGTGCAATCTTAGGGACAAAGGAAGTCGTGAACCAGTCAGTGAGGAGTTGATCAGGAATCCAAAACTTGATCAACCTGAGATGCCTTCTCCATTCATGTATATGATCAGAGATATGTGTAGCTGTATCCTGCTTAAGATATGTAAGGAGGTGAGTCCCTGTCTCGTACCGAATGGGTAACTGAAAGTGAGTAAGGAATGCCATGGCCAATGAGTTAAAATCTTGAAATGACGCACGGGTCAATTCAATATACCATTTAGCGGCAGAACCAGTGAGAGTCCTCTGAAAGAGGCAAAGCCGAATCGAGTCATCGAGCCATGAATTAGACGAACACCATAAGTGATACGTCATCACATGAGCTTGAGGGTCCTCTCCGACTTTTCCGTCGAATTTGGCACAATCACTAGGTATCTTAGTTGGAACTCGTGGCCATTTGGATTATGTAAAATGGGATCATTTGTTAACTTCGACACATCGGGTAGTTCCAACATCGCTAGAAATAGTAGCTGTGGGTTAAAGGACATTTTTCCCAGATATGAGGTAGAGCGAGAATTGCATCCAGTTCCTGTTTGCCCCCACTGACCTTGTCATGATGGACCAGGTCCAAAAGGGCCTTGTCCAGAAGGATTTTGTCCGTAAGGGTTGTTTCCAGAATCGGGTTGTTGATACTAGTTCTGCCCCCCAGTGCCCCATTGGTTACCATACTGGCCAGCAGGTTGTTAATAATTTTGATAAGGGTTGCCTTGCGGCTGTTGGTAATTTTGATACAGGGTATATTTATTTTGCCCCTGGGGTTGCTGGTATCCATACTGAGCCTAGGAACCAGGCGGCAGTTGACGAGCAGATTGGGATTGATACCTACCTGAATACGGGGGTTGGGATTGGTAACCACCCAAATAAGGAGGCTGGGATTCATACCTGCCTGAATAAGGAGGCTCGAATTGATACCCACCCGAATAAGGAGGCTAGGATTGATACCCACCTGAATAAGGAGGCTGGGATTGATACGCACCTGAATAAGGAGGCTGGGATTGGTACCCACCTGAATAACGAGGCTGGGATTGACACCCACCTGAATAAGGAGGTCGGGATTGGTACCCGCCTGAATGTTGGGCCATCTGGCCGGAAGGTTGTCCTGGTCGGATTTGAGACGGCCCTGTTCACCCAGAAGGTCGAGCTTGCTGAGCGAGGGGCTGCCCTTGCGTAACCGAAGATTGTCCTTATAGACCAGATGGTTGCTGAGCAGTAAGCTGGCCTTGCTGTGCATAAGGCTAACCCCCTTGCCCATAAGGGTGGCCTTGCTGGTTTCCAGGTTGACCTTGCTGACCGTAAGGTTGTCCTTGGTTCCCATAGGGTTGCCCTGAAGGGTAGCCCTATTGGGTCCCAGGTTGTCCTTGCTGAGCATTGGGTTGTCCCGGGTTTCCAGAAGGTTTCCCAAGATACGTGAAACACGGGCCACTAGAGGCTAAAGGTTGTCCCTGATAGGGTTGTCCTTGCAGGCCTCCTTGTTGACCTAGGTAATTCTGGCCATAATACTGCTGCCCATGATTAGGCTGTGAGTAAGACGGTTGACCCTAGTAGGGTGGTCCTTGAGATGGATTTCCTTGACCTTGATGGTACTGGCCACTGCCATATCCGGCACTACCCCAAGCCACGTTCAATGGAACAGAAGTCTCAACATAAGGTTCTTCAGGCAAGGAGGTATACAAATAATGATTCTTAGGATCATAATAAGGGCCTTGCCCACCTGGGTTCTGGACATTATGCAAGTACTGAGAATACGCCTCCTCTGACATCATAGGATTAGAAGGAGGAGGGGCACCACTTGCGGGGTGGACAACTCTAGAAGTATGTGTCGATTTACCACTTTGTACTGGACCTCGAGATGGGCCTGCAGCAGAAGTGACAGCAGAAGATGCTGTAACGGCACTAACAACTGGAGTTGATGACGCGACATAGATGGTCGGATTGGTTGGGACTGCTGTAACAGCAGTATGGTGGACTTGGGAAACAAACAGTCCTGTGGTAGGGACGATGTTTTGATCCCACATAGAAGAGGAAGCCACAGAGTTCATAGCATCCCTCAGCGATCTATAACGCGCCGGCACCGTGATATCGAGAGGCGTAACAGTGTAGGGCGTAGAGATGGGGATGTAGCCGAAATGGGAGTATCAATACTCGACATAACGGGCATCCCACTCGACACAGGAGATGTATCCTCCATATCGGAAGAGGTCATCGAAGATGCAACACCAACAGGAGTAGTGGGAAAATCCTCTTCAGAGAGTTCCCAAACAGGGTTCCAAAACAAGTCGTAAAGCTCGTCCTCTGGAGCTCGAGACTTCAACGGTTGGATACTCGGAACAATAGGAAGAGCGTCACAAACCGGTGTCTTAGGGGCAACAAAAGATGGAGACCCTTGGTCACTTGGGACAGGAGACGGGATCGATGGATCCGCCAGGATGATCAAACAAAGACCCTAATCAAACTAATGATAAGAGACCCTACTCAAAACTAAACGCAAACAAGATCTACCAAGGTAAATGTTATAATGGCCAAATAAATTTTTATGACATTAGGACACAACTTGACCTTTTCATGTTTTAAGAGTCAAGAAAAGGACAAAAGATGACTCTAGTCGCCTTCGAGTTTTTAAAGAGCCCGAAGTGACAAATGCTCAATAGAGCCTTTTCTTTTACAGAGTCCGAAAAGGATCAAAAAGTGACTGCTATGGAGAAACTAGGCAAGGGGTTTACCAGACAATACGTAAAATGGCTTATACACCTTGGAAATCGTATGAAAACCAAGGACTTTCCGTACTGCAGTCAATCTTCCTGAATGCTGTGTTCGGTGCGTTACGGCTTGTAAGGCGGCAGACACGCCTTCCTATGGATCGAGGATGCAAACCTAGTGGAGTCTCCCAATATATACGCGACGGTACGTGGGAGCCCAAGTCCGTACTAGACCACAATCGAACCACACCAGGAGGAATCACCCAACCTTAATGTGAGAACAAAGGTGACTAGGTTTAACGACGCCAGAGCACGTCTCTAGCCTAGACCTCTAGAATGTTTGCGTTATGTGCCAATGTGTTTTTAGGTTGATTCGGTTTATTTTATGGTTGATCTTTAGTTAAGTTTCAATTTAAGGCCCTACCGTATGTGATCTTTCACAATTTCTTAGATGCAAGCTACATGCCAAAGAAAGCCATTTCGTTCGATGAATACTAACTACGAGAAGGTTAAGAATTTCAATCAAACAAAGTGAACACAATCAATCAAACACCCTAATGCAGCTAATGGCAAATAAAAAAAACTTTTTCTTTTTCAATAAAACAAATAACGAAAAGTTCTATTCCATTCACTATTAAATGCAAAATAGATTATTTGATTTTCCTTTCTATAAGCACAATGCACTAGAATGAATTTTGAAAGATAATAAAACTAAGCAAAGAGGCAAATTCACTCAATGAAGACACAATGAAATCCCAAGACACTAAAACAGTTTTCCAAATCGAAATAAAAACAAGGCTTTGTATGAGCTATGTGATCTAAGCTCAAACAAGGCTAGAATGAAATCCAAGCAAGCAAGAGAAGGTCACTCGGAAATCAATCAAAAACACTTCAACAATCATTGAAAAAGTGCGAAAAGCAATCACAAGGTTAACTGGACGATCAAAGAACCCAAAACTCTCACAGGAGGCTCGACACACACGGCCACTAGATGCCCTATGCTTGAGGTGTGAAATCGATGGAAAGAGGCAAATACCCGAAGGACAGAGTTTGAGAACCAGTCAAACAGGGCTTAAACACACTCCAGCAACTGAAAAAGAGGTGGAAAAATGCAAATCCAAGCTCAGACAGCAGGCAAACAAGTGGACTAAAAAACTAGAAGGCCTGGCGCGACTGTCAGGCTGCAACTCGCGCTAAACAGGGATTGGCGCGGGTTGTGAGTTAACAACAAGGGCCACTAGCGCGACTATGAAGGAAAAAACCACGCTAACAAAGTTTGCCAATTTCAAAAGAAAAATACGCAGTCCAGGGCTTGGGTCACAATCTCTATGCAAGTCAGGAAGCAAGGGGCAGCAAGAAATTCAATTCCAAAAGCTTATCTAAGCAAGAAAACAAGAGAAAACCAAAGAGGTAAGACAAGCTCCAAATTGTTCAGTTCGTAAACCAAACCGGAGATCGACTGAAGCGGCTTTGATCTACTTCACTATTGCAAAGCAATAGTGTTTCGAAGGCTATCTGGCCGTGTTTCAAACTCCGTCTAAGTTTACAAATCAAACAACAAGCTAAACTCCCCAGCGGAGTCACCAAATTGTTGGAGAGGTAAATCCGCTCTACAGATAGAGGCGATCCCTACTAGCCCAGAATGGGTCTAGCAACAATCAAACAATGCTATCACACAAGTTCCTAATTGCAAATAAAAGGTAGGTGATGAATACCTACATGAGATCCAACGCTTTAGTTTGTAGAAGAGACGTCGCCCACATTCCTTTTCCATGGCCGGTCACGATCCTCCAATATCCACGTGAATGGACACCTGCACACAAAGAGAAAAACACAACCACAAGCGTGAAATCTAATATATGCAATTATACATCGGTCAGGAAGGATATAGTTCAACATCAACCATTACAATTACAACGAGAATGGAACCATAATGATAGTCATCTATTATTAATAATCAACAAAGGAGAATACAACCAGCGTCATGACGTCAAGTCCTCCTTTGGCTGGGTGCTCAGCTACAGAAGTCTTGCAAAAGCTTGAAGGGGTGAGGTACAAGCTCTCTCTCTCTTTAGTGACAAAGTCTCCTTACTTAGGTAAAGCCTTATGGATACAAAGAAGGCTTCTTGCAACTCTTATCTTTTGATATCTTCCTTTCAGCACAAGTATTGCCACTAGAGTCAGAACTAGCTTGCTCAAGCCATGGAGACAAGATTTTATAGAGGAAAAGGAAGAGATAAGGTCAATCACAACAATAATGGATTTGGCTTCATCACTTGGAAACTTCCATGGAATGGTGGCAAACTACTTTCCATCCAAGGAGATTCGAAGCCAAACCATCCTCACTTAACTTGGAGTCAGTTGGGTGAATGAGTTGGACAGAACCTTCAGAGGTTTGATTAGTTCAAAACTTTGCCCAAAATGGTTGGTGCGATTGCGACTCTGGGACAGAGCGCTAATGGCGCGCCCTTTCAATAGGATTTTCCCTATTGGCGCGGGCATAACACAGGGCACCAGCGCTAATGAAAAAAGGGTTGTTTTTAAGGGCAATGAGCAGGAGATGTCTTAAGGGCATATGAAGCTCATGTTTAGAGGTGAATAATGCAAGTGGTTTCAAGTCTTGTCACTTCTCACAAGTCCCGGAATGTGTCCTCCAAGATGCGGGAGTGGGGTAACAGGGACGGTGACAAACGGTGACAAATTACTGTGTAACACCTAACATTCATTATTTGTTTTAAAGAAATGAGTAGCATTTTGTATTTCAAAACTACAAACCTACCAGGTCCCTTACGTTCAAAGTTTTCCGTCCTTCAAAGATTTCGAAATTGATTTTAGAAGAGAGACTATTGCTACCTTATTTATTTTCAACTATTTGACATATAGTACTCAAATATAGCATTAGTACTATAGTATCGCCTAAAAATCCCATAGAATTTCACAAAATGACATATCATATCAACTATACACATTAAAGACAAAAATCATCTACCCGTTTCCTTCGATTTTTTATAGGGGTTTTTCCTCTGAGGTCTAGTCTTCAGGGTGACCACTACACATATTCCTTTCACATTTGAGGTGATGCTATCCTTCCTCCCTCGCTTATTGAAGTTTGGATGGTGGCATTTCCTCGATACCGGATACCTCCTTTAACACTCTGATTGTCACAGATTCCACCTTAACCTCCATGTCATCGACCTTGAAATCTAGGTTGATAATATTGGTGTTAGATGCCCTACTATATTCTTCAACACCTAAATTATTTCTGGATGCCCGAAAGGTGGGTCATCATTACTGCCATCTCTTCACGGCCTCCTATGCTAAAGGTTTCCCTAGTTGTTTCACCATGGCTCTGATATCTCATGTGGGTCATGTTCTTGCTCCTCCACATAGTCTCTTCTTCCATTGATGCTCGAAGAAGCCATTTTAAGATCAATATTCCCTTGAGCATGAATAACTCTTAGTTTTAACTTATGCATCCATTCCTTAATGTAATGCTCTTCTCCTTGTTTAAACATACACCCATCCTTCCATATTGAATGATCTTTCGAATATGCTGATCAAAGTTGGCACAAAGTGCCATATCTGCAATCGCCAATTTGCAAACTGATTAAACTACTACCATTCTTCGCAACAAAAGTGAAGTACTAGGCTTGCCTTCCTCGTTCTTGGAATTTAATAGTAATCCATTTTCCTTCCACTTGGCCATCATCGTGGGATTTAAATCATTTTTCCTCCATCTCTATCCTATACATCCCATCTTCAGATCTCACTACCGAGAGGGTCCTTCCATACCTCGAAGTGATACTTAGATTGGTGTGATATCTCTCCTTTAATGCACCATTTATTCCTTTTTATATCTAAATTCATCCCTTTTATTTGATTTGCAATGGAACGTGACATATTTGATTATTAGTTTCATATAAAATCAAAACCACTTTTTCTATGGAGGCACCTCTCTTGGCATGACCATATACCTCCCTATTATTTTCTGTTTAATATGGAAAATATTATAATCATCAAGTTGACTTAGGATAATCCCTATCCAGAGGAAAAAACGTTAGATTTTAGAGTGAGATTGTTTCTTGAACTTGCAACATCTTTGGATGATGACCATTGAATCTCCAACTATTCTTAGTTTTTATAGACCTTTAGATATAGCTATCTTAAGATTTTTCTAGAGCCATAAATCTTCACCTTGATTATTCGTTACATACCCCAAGGCCCATACATACCTTATTTCAATTTTTCCATCGGAGTTATGGATCACCCCTCCTGCTCCAGCAGCCCCCATAAAAAAAATCATTATAAAATAACATTGCGTCATGCGCTGCTGGCTGAAGGAGCTATTCAACCCTAGCGAGTGAACACAGTAAGAAACACAGAGCAGCTTGCAGCTACCCCTCAGCGACCTCTTGCTGCTAGGGGCTGAGCACCATGGATGCATCAGAGGACGGAGAGCCTCTCTCAGATCAACAACATGAAAATGAAGGAAGTGCAAAATTTTTCACCTCTCTCATTTTTGCAATGGGCCGAGCAAAGAACATACCATCAATCACTAAGTTTGTTAAAATATTGGAAGACATTCCTAAAATCTCACTCCCTCCTGCCCTTCATCATAGAGTAGCAATTTCTCTAGTGGAGCATCGATTAGTGGGGTAGTTTACTCGGTTATGGCCATTGCCCAAAACTGTGCAAAGATGGGTAGAAAGGAACTGGACTGCATCAATAGATGCAAAAATCTCAATCAAGTTTTGTTGAAGGGGTTACTACACCTTTCACTTTGAAACCAAGGAGGATAGAGATTTGATATTTAGGAATGGACCTTATTTTATGGATACAAGGGGTTTGTACCTAACCATAGGGACGCCAGATTTCGATTTATAAATGGATGTTTCGAATGTCATCCTCGTCTGGGTCAGATTGCCACAACTTTCCCTTCACTGTTGGGGGGGTGATTCAGTCAAAGCTATAGGAAATGTAGTTGGGAAATTTATAGACAGGTGCGAGCCAAAGGAAAATATGCATGCATGTGCCAGAATCTGTGTAGAAGTGGACCTTGGGAAAGGACTACCAAAAGCTATCAAAATCAAAGTGGTCGAGTGGATGCACATACAACAGCTGGATTATGAACCAATCCCCTTCAAATGCAAGGTATCTCATGAATACGGTCATTTTTCAAATAGATTTATAAAAAAAAAATGAAAATGAAAAGAGTGAAGATCCATAAAACAAATGGGAACTTATTAAAAAAAAGAATACAGTTCACAAACAACCAAATCTATCTTCCTCGCAACCCTCCACATCCTCTGATCTCCATCCCCCATCACCAAAAGAAGACAATAATCCTCTTGCTAGCCTTAATCCTTTTGAGCCTCTAGATCCTTTAGCTCTGCCATCCCCTGGACCTAGATCCAGAGTGAGATCCAAATCCCTACAACATACCCCCAACCCCCCTTCATCCCCTCTAGTATCAAACTCTCATACCCCTCCCCCTCCCCCCCCTCAATAGACAGAATCCTAACCATAAAAAAATCACAGGAAGCACCCCCAAATGTAGAATATATATAAAAAAAAGACAAACAAAGAACTCGGGGATGAAGCAGCAGTAAAGGAAATGGAATTTGGAATGCAGCAACCTATGGAAACCTTCTTAGGAAGGAGTACAGGAAGCAACGAAAAAAGAAAGCAAAGAGGGAAAGGATCCATGCACCACCCAACAAGTAAATAATGATAGTGGTCTCCTAGAATTGCAGAGGAATGGGATCATTTGTCAAAGAAAATGCCACAAGAGAAATTCTAGCAAAAGAAGACCCAGACATCCTTATGATTCACGAGACAAAAACAAACAACCAAGAAACCAAAAATATCAAAAAAATTCAGAAATTATGAAGGGGAAGCAATCCAGGCAATAGGAGCATCTCGAGGTATTTGCACAATATGGAAAAAATGAACCTAGGAATTAATAAAATACAAAAAAGATCAACACTGTATCCAAATGGATCTAATGCAAATCAGTACAAAAGAAAGGTACAATGTTATAAATATATACGCCCCAAATCACTATAAGGAAAAAAAGCAATGATGGGCCACCATAAAAGAAGCACTAAAAGAAATGCAAGATGGGAAAATAATACTAGGAGGAGATTTAAATTTGGTAAGAAGTATAGAAGAAAAGTTTGGAGGAACATACCACATGGAACCATCTAGAGATATTCTAGAAGAAAAAATAGAACAACACAATTTAATAGACATCCTGCCAAGCAACGGGAAATACACTTCAAGCAATAAAGGAGTGGGCAAAGCAACATAAAAGAAAGGCTCGATAGAATTCTGATACAAGAAAACATAGCAGTAGTGCACAACTCCATAAAATCAAAAATTTTGAACACCACAACATTTGACCATAAACCGGTGACAGTAGTCATGGGAAAAATGGAAAACCATGGACCGCTCCCATTTAGATACAGTTCAATTTGGGACAGCAACATAGAAATCCGTGAACTAGTCAAGGAAGCATGGGAGCCAAGAGTAACAGGACCACCACAATATATTTGGGAAACAAAATTAAAAACTGCAAGAACCAAATTAAAGAAGTGGGTAAGAGCAAATGAAATAAAATAAAAAATAAAAGAAAAAAGATTTATAGGAGAAAATTGACAGCATGCAAATTGGAAAAGAAAACAGAGAAGAAGGAAAGCAAGATTATCTAAGAGAGAAGGAAATCCTTTGGGAAATATATAGGGAAAACAAGAAAGAAGAAGAAGAGGCAAGATTGAAATCTAGAAGTTTGTGGCTCAAGGAAGGGGACAAAAACACATCATTCTTCCACAACATAATGAAGATAAGAAGAGCAAGAAACCAAATAGAAAAAATTCAAGTCAAAAGCCAAGAGGTCAAAGGTGTGGAGGAATTAAAAAAAGCAACCTATCAGCACTTTAAAAACTTACTCTCAGCCAATGAAGAAATGGCAGAGAGTGAAGATTTCTTAAAGCAAAAAAAAAAACAGACCAAAATGATGCAATGTGCAAGGATCCCATAGAAGAAGAGGTAGTGACGGCCATATGGAGCCTGCATCCAGACAAATCCCTAGGGCTAGATGGTTTCACCATAGCATTCTACAGATCTCATTCGTATACCATAAGAAAGGATTTCTTAAGAATGGTGAAGAATGTCTTCAAAAAAAAGGGAGGTAACATAAAATCCTCCTATCTTGCTCTAATCGCAAAGGAAGTATCCCCCTCAACTTTCAATATGTTTCTCTTGGATATGCAATAATCATGGCCCCAGCGAGTGCCCTCAAACAAATGGGGCTAATCTTAAGAAGGTTTTTATGGCAAGGGAAGAAAGAAAACAAAGAATTTGGCTTGGTGAGGTGGGAGCAAGTAGTACTACCTCATGAACAAGGAGGACTATCAATACGGATATTTGTGCTCATGAATGCATCACTCGGAATGAAAATAGTATGGAGATTAATTACAGGAAAAGAGAGATGGTGGAAAAAGAATCTTATATCAAAATATATGGATGGTACCAGGAAAAGATTGTTTAATAGAAATATCCCAATAAGACAATGAACCCAAGTTTGGAAGCTAGTTAAAAAAAACAATTCCATTAATGAGTAGATACATTTCTAAAATCCGAGACAATGGAAAAATAATTTCGATTTGCGAGGACAAAATCATGGGAAAAGAACCACTACAGACTCATCCAGAAATTGAAGACATACAAGAGTGGATGAAAGGTAAAGGTTTCAATACTTTACACTCAATCTCTCTATGGAATCAAAAGGAGTGGAAATCATGGAAAATCTCAGCAATTCTGGTAGATCTGTAAGGGCAGTGGAGTAAAATGAGATAGCTCTTAAAAGGGGCAGTGCCAATCCGCCATGATGAGGAAGATGAATATCTCTCAGACCCAAGGATAGGGAAGACCCTCTCAAAAATGTGGGGATTAACTTCTGAAATACTCAATGTCAAAAGAACGGTTCCAATAGACTATAACGCTCTTCAACAAGAAGAGTGAGATTGGCTAAGGAAAGCCATAATAAATAATAATGGACAAAAAGGACAAAGGAAGACAAACTCAAGAAATATATGGAAAATAAGAATGAGTGAAGAGGAACTCACAAACTAGATAAAAAATTAGAATAGATACTATCTATACATTGATGGGGCCTCAAAGCATAATCCAGGAAAGGCAGAGGGAGGGGGAATAATCCTCGATCCTAATGGGAAAGAAAATGTCACATATGAATGTGGATTGGGAAAAATCTCAAATAAAAGGAAAAAGCATATAGCTTGTTGATGGGAACAAGAATAAAAAAAAAAAAAAAGAGAAATTCAAAATCCTATCATAATGGGAGACTCAGCCATAATAATAGAGGCGATGGAAAGAAACAAAAATCCAAGCAATCAGTTCATGAACAGAATTTTTAGAAGAATTAGGAAGAACTTGGAAGGCTCTAGCGATGTAACTTATGGACATGTCTTGAGAATTCATAATCAACAGGCAAATTATTTTGCAAATCAAGCAATGGAAAAACAATGGCTTGTTTGTGAAAACTAGGAGGAATATCACAACTCAGTTCCTTAATAATAAAAAAAAATCATAAGTATAAAGCTAACCAAATCCAAGGGAAAAATCAAAATGATAAAAGAAATAAATAAATAAAAATAGTCAAAAAACAACAAAGGATACATCACTGCAGCAACAGCGAGGAAATCACAGGAATGCAAAGGAAAAATCATGAAACTTCAGACTCTCGTATGAGCAACAATAGGAATGAAGATTGTAATCCTGGTCACAAGAACCACGTTTAAATCTATCTCATCAAAGCCAGGTTTTGGGCTGAGATAAAGCACTATAAGAATAGAGGGTGCATTCACAAAAAACATAGCAGCAACCTCAGCAAGGAAATCTTCACTTTCCATGTTATTATAGTGTTACTTTTGTTTCAAAGCCCCTCCGTGTCTTCTCTATGAGCCCGCAATGTTTCCTCTATTCAGCGTGAAAATTATATCTTAAGCCCCCACCCTTCTTCTTACCCAACTTACTCACTTCTTATCTCTTCAACCCCTTCACTCCCTCCTCTCAATGAGGACAATCCCCTTCTGAGCATCCTCACCCTCCATGTGCCCCTCCAAGTATCTCAGCCCTCCTCCCTCACTATTATAACCATATTTTGGCCCTCCTTCAATTTTTGCATTCACAGGGACTTCATCTCTATCGGTATACACGGGAAAAACCTATCCGAGCGCTTAAACTAGATTTCAAAAAAAATCATTCATTCACTTCTATTATCATCGGGCATGCACTCCCAAGCCTTTTCCGTAGCGCAGTCCCTTCCTTTCTCTGATCTCCCGTAAATTCAGGCCCATTGATCTAGCGCTTCATCTCACGGTCGTTGATTAGCCTGTTCAATCAAACCCGCGTGACTCTTCTCCGCCGTCAATCTGTATTTAATGGATCAGACAGCTTCCACCGATTTCAAGCTGACAACAAGCACAGAGATTACCTACTCGAAAATCAGTTTTCTCTCTCACCTCTGATGCTACGTGTCGCTCGGTCAGTGGAATCGGGTGACTTCTCCCTTTTACCGCTTATGGTTTCTACCTTGCCTGAAATACCATCTCCGCGTATAATCTCGCTTTTCTTCTCGATTAACGCCTGGAATTCTTTGCGCCAGATGACCGTAGATCTCAACCATCAATGGCTATGATGGCTCCTCCAGTTTCCTCTTCCACTAGCACCTCTCGTTAATCTCCACCTTTCATCCCTTGATCCGAATCTATGCAACTTAATCTTGGCCACTAATCTTCTGACAACCTCGTCTGTTGATCTTCGATATCCAACGGTTCCCATTTATGCCAAAAGGAAAGTGGTCAACAACAGTAGAAGAAGAAGCACCTCACGCAACACAAAATCAAAGAAGCACAACAAAATATGGAGCAGTAAGCAGAGATAAAAGAAGAACAAGCAAACAAACCAAATGGAATTCAACTCGCTGAAGAAGAAGTAGTGTCATATTATAAAAAAAAATCTTCAAGCAACAAAGGAGAAAACTCGGTCATTTATTACAAGAAGAACCAGTCACAGATTCTGATTGGGCGGGAGACAACATTGATTGCAAGTCCACCTTCGGATATTCACTCAGTTTAGGATCTCGCCCTATCTGTTGGTTGAGCAAGAAGCAGGTTGCTATTGATCTCTCTTCAGCTGAGGCCGAGTACAGAGGAGTAGTCAACATCACCATTAAGGCTCTATGGCTACAACACTTCCTCACTGAGTTGGGTGTCCAGTTCCACCAACCCATTGTCATCTGGTGTGATAATCAGAGCACTCTCAAATTTTGTAGGGATCGAGTACAGCGACAGCGGACGAAGCACATAGAGATCCATATGGACTACATTAGAGACTTAGTACATGATCAGGTCATTGATTTTGAGTTCTTTCCCTCAGCCAAATAGACTGCAGGCATCTTCACCAAGACATTCACTGAGCAGAATGTTTGCTCTCTACGTGATCATGTTGGAGTGAAGGACACAGTTGCTTAGCAACTGTCTTTCCTTCCTCTTTTCTTTTGATTAGATTGTATTTTTAGGGGGGGGTTTTCCCACAAAGTTTTCCCTCTTTCCTCATTTTTAGTACAAGTTGCACTGTATTTTGGGTGACCTTTGGCCTTAGTTTCCAGGGCCCATTTTCTATTTTTCCCCATAGTGGTGTTCAGGGGGGGTGTTGGAACTACTACACACCCACATGCAGACTCTTAGTTAGAGCATGGCAGTGAATGCAAGATTCCTTTTGCATGTTGGAACTACTACACACCTACATGTGGACTCTTAGTTAGAGCATGGGACTGCATGCATGATTCCTTTTGCATGATTTACTCCCTCATTTGCTCCTTCTTTGACTTCGCAACTGGCTAGTTATCTCCGGAACTTGTTGTAGGTGTTGAGTCTTCTCATTGATCACCACTATGGTGCATTACCTTGGGATCTTCACCTAGTAATGCTATATCATGAGCATTGTAACCTATTTTCTAATGAACCATTCTTTTGTTTTTTCAATTTTCTTTTAGTGTTTTTTCTTTGCAAAGCTGTGTGTTCAACCTTTACTAACTAGATTCATCTGTGAAGGTTTTCTAACACATTTACTAAATGTTACCAAAAGAGATTATATTTCAGTGAAATTTCATTGAAATTATGTTAAAAAAGAGAAATTTGATAAATTGACGAACCCAAACCAAACCACCAGAAGACATGACATACCAGTCTATATTAATTTCGCTGGGGCTTCAAACAAATTGATACTATTCTTTAGTGTAAAAGGTTTATATTTAGTATAGTGAATTTATACTAAATGGATGTTTTCTTCTTGGATATGCAATAATGGTAAACTAATTGACGTTTACAATGGCAGACTAGGAAAGGGAAAGATGGACCAACATGTGTACGATTCCAATTTTAGGTCAAGTGGATTCACAGAGAATCATTAAATTGCCTTTTTGAATTTTGATCATTAAATTAGTAGCGAGAAAGACTGTTCTAAGGAGAAGGATTGTTATAATAGTCGTTGTATATATATTAGTTTATTTAAATTTCCATTATTGAATTCTATAAATATATATTGTTTTATATGATCATACATTTTATTTGTTTTCGTTTTACTATGTTAACCTTTTTATTAATTTTTTATTTGCTTTGTGGATCGAATTTGACGCACTGTGATGACAGAAACCACGAGTTTTCGATAGATGTTTCTCCACTCCAACGCTCATCTCATTAAAACAACAAAGTCTTATTTCTGGTATATTGAAAAATTAAAGTTTCTTATATTTTCCAAGATGTGGTCGTTTTAAAGTATAGTATTGCCGCTTTGAATGAGAAAAATTATTTGCCATAGGTTTATTCTAAGGATTTTTTAATTCAAAATTTAATCATTTTTTAATTTTAATTATTGTATTCTATTGCCATTTTTCATATCATTATTATTGAAATTTATTTCTTTAAATGAATATTTGGTTTTTGATAGAATTTTATTCAGTGCAACTTTTTTTTTGGATTGCTTTAATATATAAATTGGTTATTAAAAATACTTTCAGATATTAAAGTGTGTTATTGTAAGTACTTGGAAATAGACTATTCAAACCAAGATTTGGCTGCAAATATAAATTCATAGTTTCTAAAGGGAGTTTGTGTTCAATGTACTTGTTGCTTGGGTTATATGATGTTCCAATTATAAACCATTTCTTATTAAGGATTATATGATGTTCCAATTACAAACCATTTCTTAATAAGGTTTACATTTGTTCTTCAATGTTTATGTTTAGTTCTAGCTATAACCAAAATCATCTCAACCAACAACAAAATTTCTTAATCTCACACTATTTTCTATACACTCTATATATAACAATATAATTCTAATTAAAAAGTAAAATTATTGTGTGTCACATCCTCTTTATACACTAATCTAGAAAGGGATTTTTTAAGACAATATTAGAGACAACTTTTGCGTAGATTGTTTTAACTTGAGACAAAAAGAAAATTTGTGTATTGTCTTAAATAGTGTAAAACTAGCATTTGCACCTAATGTTGCAAAGGAAACGTCGTAAGGCAGTGTGTGGAAGAATATTGAAATGTGAATGGGCTTTTATGGGCTTTTTTGAAAGCAAGGGTCGATGTATTTGAGTTTTAATTTGAGGAAGCCATGTCGAAAAGCATATTTGGGGGTTAAAGTGGCTACGAAATGGAATGCAAGTAGTCATAAATGTCCATTGAACTTGTTTAGACACCTTCATATCTAGATTGAAATGTGTAGTTGAAAGTGAAGGTAAAGGAATGAATTCACGCGAAACGCGAACAAGAACTGGGTATCCATATCAATTTGGATAGGGTTATTTAAGAAATCATTAATCAAACAAGAAATTTAATTAATATGAAGACATATTGAAAAATGTATTATATTCATTGAAATAAATTGATTTTGTTAACAAAATATGTTAAAACCCATTGATAATGAATCGGTTGTGAAGACATAAACTATCAAAATGGTACTTGATCTCGAAACATCCTTTTTTAAGTTTCAAATGGAAAATACAAATAGTGAATATAATATTCTAAAGAACTTTGTGCTTGTCATTTTATATTTGACATTGTATCAAAACTTGTTGGAGGCATCGAAGACCTAAAGAAGCAGTAATGAACCTACGAAATGTATATTTTGTTAGAAGTTGTAATATGTAAATCGGTTGTGGAAATTTATTAGTAATACTTTGCAAGCGAGTTGTGTTAAAATGAATTTGGGATGAATGGTAATGAAGTTACCTTTGCCATGGGGATTTATATATTGTTAGTTGAATATGCACGGTGAATGATGGCATACTGAACACCATTGGAGATTTATGCATAGTTGGAGACACATATTTCTTTCTTCCTATCCTCCTTGAATAAAGAACATGAGGTTTGTATCAAAATCTAATAAAAAACAATGTGTTTTCAAGATTTTGTTTCTATGATTGAAAATGTCATACCTGAGCTCATTAGGGTCAAAATCAAATCAATCAAAAGCCTAGAGTTCCTAGGATTCTATATCTGACAACATAATTAAGTTCTTTGAGATAAAATCAAAATTTAACCAAAAGCATGGGGATTTTAAGATTTCATTTCTGTGCTGTTCCGCACCTTCTATCGATTGGAAATTTTAAAAACTTTTGCCTCCAGGACAGGCCAAGTGGTAGACAGAATGGGCACCTTGCTCAAAACTGGGGGAAGAGTGGGAACCCAAAATAAAGAACATGAGAATCCCCAATGTATCCCCCACAGACCCATTCCCTTGAAACTTAAAACAGAGAATTGTATTTGGAAAAGGAATGCTTTCTTTCTATGATGCTGATGTAGTAGGGAGTAGATGTGCATGTTGTGTGTCTGTATTGAAATAAAAAGCATCACGTTCTTAGATTTCGTTTCTCTGATTTAAAACACCATAAATAAGCTCATTAAGATCATAACAAAAATTTCATCAAAGACATGAGGTTGTTGATGTTCCGTTTCTGTGACTGACAATGCCATAATGAAGCTCACTAAGATAAAAAATCAAACTCAGGTGTTCTTGAGATTTGGTTTCTGTGATCAAAAACACCGTAATTAAACTCATTAAAATGAAGATTAAAATTCAGATTCTTGAAATTTAGTTTTAATGCCTATAATTGCCATAACTAATCTCGTTAAGATAAAAAATTAGAATTTAATAAAAAACACAGGATTCTTAAAGTTTCATTCCTGTGATTGAAAACGCCATAATGAATCTCATTAAGATCAAAATCAAAACTGAAACAACAGCAGGCATTTGATTCTGTTTCTGTGGTTGGAAATGCCATAATTAAGCTCATTGGAATGAAAATCAAAGCGTGATGAAAAGCGTGGGGTTCTTAAGGTTTCGTTTCTGTGATTGAAAATGCCATAATTAACCTTGTTACAATCAAAATCAAAATTTCATAGAAAAAGATTTTGTTTCTGTGATTAAAAATGCCATAATTAAGATCAATAAGATCAAAATCAAAATTAAATCAAAAGTGGGGTTTTGAGATTCTGTTTCTGTGATTGAAAATGGTATAACTAAGCTCATTAAGATCAAAACCATACTTTAATCAAACGCAAGATTTGGTTTCTGTTATTGAAAACGCTATAACTAAGTTAATTAGATCAAAATCAAAAGCATGGGGATGTTAAGGTTTCATTGCTCAAAACTGGGGGCAGAGTGGGAACCTTGCTCAAAACTGGGGGCAGTGTGGGAACCCAAAATAAATAAGAGAATCCCCAATGTGTCCCCCAAAGACCCATTCCCCTGAAACTTAAAACAGAGAATTGGGATGTATTTGGAAAAGGAATGCTTTCTTTTTATGATGCTGATGCAGAATGGAGTAGATGTGCATGTCGTGTGATTGAAAACGCCATAATGAAGCTCATTAAGATCAAAATCAAAACTGAAACAATAGCATGCGTTTGATTCAGTTTCTGTGGTTGGAAATGCCATAATTAAGCTCATTGGAATGAAAATCAAAGCTTGATCAAAACCGTGGGGTTCTTAAACTTAGTTTATAAACACTCTTGTGCAGAAGAGGAGGCAAATCCATGTTTTGGAAGCTGAATGCTCCACGTTGGTTATATGGTTTGTAACCTCAACAAGTGATTGAAGAGATGGAATTTGATTATCAGGAATCTCACCCCACTAATACTGGTCAAGATGAAGCTCTCAGCAAGCATGTTTTTCATTAGTATTTCATATTATGTAAAACAATGTCAATTTTAGGTGTCTTTTATAGAGTTCATCCTAGCAAAAAAAAAAATTAAATACTCTGTGAAATGATGATTTGGATCTTCTATACCCAACACATAACGCTAGATAGATATGGTGGTTTTTGTTAACAACATCTTTTTTTGTATTGCGCTAAGCTGCCTAGCTTAGCTGTGGTTTTTTTCTAATACAAATATTTTCGATTTCTGTTTTATATCTCCGTGTGTAACATTCCTGTCATTGAAACTTCCTTAAGGTCAGAGCCATAATTGAAACAAACCTGGAATTGTGATTGAAACAAAACAAAAAGCCTATTCTCCCACAATCAAATATTGTGTTTAATAAAAAATATTTAAATATGGCTTTTCACCAAAAATTACTTAAAAGTATCAGGATTATTGAAACAAAGCATGGAGCTCATTATGATCGAAGTGTCCTAAGGTAATTGAAATACAACTTAGATTGCAATTATATCAAAATTCCTATTCTCCCAGATTAAAAAATCAAAATGGAATAAAGAACATGAGGCTTTTATCAAAATCTAATAAAAAACAATGTGTTTTCAAGATTTCGTTTCTATGATTGAAAATGTCATACCTGAGCTCAATAGGGTCAAAATAAAATCAATCAAAAGCCTAGAGTTCCTAGGATTCCACATCTGACAACATAATTAAGTTCATTGAGATAAAATCAAAATTTAACCAAAAGCATGGGGATTTTAAGATTTCATTTCTGTGGTGTTCCGAACCTTCTATCTATTGGAATTTTTAAAAACTTTTGTGTCTAGGATAGGCCAAGTGGTGGACAGAATGGGCACCTTGCTCAAAACTATGGGCAGAGTGGGAACCCAAAATAAAGAACATGAGAATCCCAATGTATCCCCCACAGACCCATTCTCCTGAAACTTAAAATAGAGAATTGGGACATATTTGGAAAAGGAATGCTTTCTTTCTATGATGCTAATGCAAAAGGGAGTAGATGTGCATGTCGTGTGTCCGCATGGAAATCAAAAGCATCAGGTTCTTAGATTTCGTTTCTCTAATTTAAAACACCATAAATAAGCTCATTAAGGTCATAACAAAAATTTCATCAAAGACATGAGGTTCTTGATGTTCCATTTCTGTGACTGACAATGCCATAATGAATCTCACTAAGACAAAAATGAAACTCGGGTGTTCTTGAGATTTGGTTTCTATGATCAAAAACACCGTAATTAAATTCATTAAGATCAAGATTAAAATTCAGATTCTTGAAATTTAGTTTTTATACCTATAATCCCCATAACTAATCTCGTTAAGTTAAAAAATTAGAGTTTAATAAAAAAATGGGATTCTTAAAGTTTCATTCATGTGATTGAAAACACCATAATGAATCTCATTAAGATCAAAATCAAAACTGAAACAACAGAAGGCGTTTGATTCCATTTCTGTGGTTGGATGTGCCATAATTAAGCTCATTGGAATGAAAATCAAAGCTTGATAAAAAGTGTGGGGTTCTTAAACTTAGTTTATAGACACTCTTGTGCAGAAGAGGAGGCAAATCCAAGTTTTGGAAGCTTAATGCTCCACGTTAGTTATATGGTTTGTGACTTCAACAAGTGATTGAAGAGATGGACTTAGATTATCAGGAATCTCACCCCACTAATACCGGTCAAGATGAAGCTCTTAGCAAGCATGCTTCTCTAATACTGGTCAAGATGAAGCTCTCAGCAAGCATGCTTCTCATTAGTATTTCATATTATGTAAAACAATGTCAATTTTAGGTGTCTTTCATAGAGTCCATCCTAGCAAAAAGTTTTTTAAATACTCTGTGAAATGATGATTTGGATCTTCTATACCCAACACATACAGCTAGATAAATATGGTGGTTTTGTTAACAACATCTTTTTTTTTTGTTGTGCTAAGTTGCCCAACTCAGCTGTGGCTTTTTCCCAATACAGATATTACCCATTTCTGTTTTATATCTCCATGTGTAACATTCCTGTCATTGAAACTGCCTTAAGGTCAGAGCTATAATTGAAACAAACCTGAAATTGTGATTGAAACAAAACAAAAAGCCTATTCTCCCAAAATCGAATATTGTGTTCAATAAAAAATATTTAAATATGGCTTTCCACCAAAAATTACTCAAAAGCATCAGGATTTTGAGTTTTCTTCTCTGTGATTGAAATAAACTATGTAGCTCATTATGATCGAAGTGTCCTAAGGTAATTGAAATAAACCTCAAATTGCAATATATCAAAATGCCTACTCTCCCAGATTAAAACATCAAATGCAATAAAGAACATGAGGTTTTTATCAAAATCTAATAAAAAACAATGTGTTTTCAAGATTTTGTTTCTATGATTGAAAATGTCATACCTGAGCTCATTAGGGTCAAAATCAAATCAATCAAAAGCCTAGAGTTCCTAAGATTCTACATCTGACAACATAATTAAGTTCATTGAGATAAAATCAAAATTTAACCAAAAGCATGGGGATTTTAAGATTTCATTTCTGTGGTGTCCAACACCTTCTATCTATTGAAGTTTTAAAAACTTTTACCTACAGGATAGGCCAACTGGTAGATAGAATGGACACCCTTGCTCAAAACTGGGGACAGAGTGGGAACCCAAAATAGAGAAAAAGAAAATCCCCAATGTATCCCCTATAGACCCATTCCCATGAAAATTAAAATAGAGAGTTGGGACGTATTTGGAAAAGGAATGCTTTCTTGCTATGATGCTGATGCAGAAGGGAGTAGATGTGCATGTCATGTGCCCGCATTGAAATCAAAAGCATCAAGGTCTTAGATTTCGTTTCTCTGATTTAAAACACCATAAATAAGCTCATTAAGGCCATAACAAAAATTTCATCAAAGACATGAGGTTCTTGATGTTCCGTTTCTCTGACTGACAATGCCATAATGAAGCTCACTAAGTTAAAAATCGAACTAGGGTGTTCTTGAGATTTGGTTTCTGTGATCAAAAACACCGTAATTAAACTCATTAAGATCAAGATTAAAATTCAGAATATTGAAATTTAGTTTCTATGCCTGTAATCGCCATAACTAATCTCATTAAGATAAAAAATTAGAGTTTAATAAAAAAAAATGGGATTCTTAAAGTTTCATTCTTGTGATTAAAAACGCCATAATGAAGCTCATTAAGATCAAAATCAAAATTGAAACAACACAAGGCGTTTGATTCCGTTTCTGTGGTTGGAAATGCCATAATTAAGCTCATTGGAATGAAAATCAAAGCTTGATCAAAAGCGTGGGGTTCTTAAGGTTTCGTTTCTATGATTGGAAATGCCATAATTAACCTTGTTATAAACAGAATAAAATTTAATAGAAAAAAGATTCTATTTCTATGATTAAAAATGCCATAATTAAGCCCAATAAGATCAAAATCAAAATTTAATCAAAAGTGGGGTTTTGAGATTCTGTTTCTGTGATTGAAAATGGTATAACTAAGCTGATTAAGATCAAAACCATACTTTAATCAAACACAATATTTGGTTTCTGTTATTGAAAACGCTATAATTTAGTTAATTAGATCAAAATCAAAAGCATGGGGATGTTAAGGTTTCATTGATGGGATAGAAAACACCATAATAAACCTCATTAAAATCAAAAGCAAAATTTAATCGAAAGCATCCCCAAACACATACAGCTAGATAGATATGGTGGTTTTTGTTAACAACATCTTCTTTTTGTATTAGGCTAAGCTCCCCAGCTCAACTGTGGCTTTTTTCTAATACAAATATTACCCATTTTTGTTTTATATCTATGTGTGTAACATTCTTGTCACTGAAATTGCCTTAAGGTTAGAGCAATAATTAAAACAAACTTGGAATTTTGATTGAAACAAAACAAAAAGCCTATTCTCTGAGAATCAAATATTGTGTTTAATAAAAAATATTTAAATATGGCTTTTCACCAAAAAGTACTCAAAAGCATCAGGATTTTGAGTTTTCTTCTCTGTGATTGAAAGAAAGCATGGAGCTCATTATGATCGAAGTGTCCTGAGGTCATCGAAATAAACCTCAGATTGCAATTATATCAAAATACCTATTCTCCCAAATTAAAAAATCAAAATACAATAAAGAACATGAGGTTTTTATCAAAATCTAATACAAAATAATGTGTTTTCAAGATTTTGTTTCTATGATTGAAAATGTCATACCTGAGGTCATTAGGGTCAAAATCAAATCAATCAAAAGCCTAGATTTCCTAGGATTCCATATCTGACAACATAATTAAGTTCATTGAGATAAAATCAAAATTTAACCAAAAGAATGGGGATTTTAAGATTTCATTTCTGTGATTGAAAACACTGTAATTAAGCTCAATAAAATCAATATAATTTTAAAGAAAACGTCGAGTGTTTTAAATCTCTTCTGTGATTGAAAGCAACATAATGGTACTCATTAAGAATGAAGCATCAAAGGTAATTGAAATAAAACTTACATTTCAACTGTTTGAAAAGAGCCTATTCCAAAATAATTTTAAACAAAATGTCGGGTCTTTTAAATCTCTTCTTTGATTGAAATAAACATAACGGAACTCATTAAGAATGAAGCCTAACTGCTGAGGTTTTCAAGAATATTTACAAAAGATTCAAATTTGCAGGCAAGAAATCAACACACAAAATATAGACAACAATGGTATTTCTGAAACAATCATGGGATTCTTAAAGTTTCATTCTTGTGATTGAAAACGCCATAATGAAACTCATTAATATCAAAATCAAAACTGAAACAATAGCAGGCATTTGATTACGTTTCTGTGGTTGGAAAGAACAGGAGAATCCCTAATGTATCCCCCATAGACCCATTCCCCTAAAACTAAAACAAAGAAATGGGACGTATTTGGAAAATGAATGCATACCAGGCTATGTGGCGATTCGATCGCCTAACCCTCTCTTCACAAAGCCTCGCGCAAAGAAAAAATAAATGACGATCAGCCAGATGACCTCGTTCGTGAAGGTGCTGAACGCAACGGAGAACGTGAGGGTTCGAGTTATAATTGCGGAGATTTTGAGGAATATTTACAACAGATTCAAATTTGCATGCAAGAAATCAACACACAGAATATAGACAACAGTGGCCCGAATAAATATAAAATTTCATAACTACCACTGTTACACAGTAAAATGTCACTGTCACCTTGTCAGTCTCCCTACTGTGTCATTAAATCACATCCACCATGCTAATGCTCTCTGAAATGGCCAAAAACCCTCTTTGCCTAAGTTTATTCGATCATCGCGACTGTTATTAAAATAACCGCGCTGACTGGCGGATGATAGTGTAACTGGTGCGCTGCCAGCGCGGAAGCACATGGGTTTTCCGCACTGGTTGAATTTCATAAATAGCGCGCCCTCCGCTTGTATCAGTTCGTGCTGACCAGACCTTTTCTGTAATTGAGTTGCGATGCCAGCACACCAGCCTAGTTTTGCACCCGCGCTGATCCTGTTTGGGCGAGTTTGTTCTAATAACCAGCCTTCAAGATGACTCCAGACTTGGCTGTTAGCTTTGTAAAGGTCACCATCCTTTCTAAGGCATGTTTGTTCGCCTGGTCACCCACTTTTCTTGGGGTAAAGCTAATCCTTTCACTATTCATGGAGACTCCTCCTATATAAGCCTCCACCATTGCCACGAGAAACTAGTTTGGAACATATAGACTTTGACATAGAGGAATTCTTAGTGCATTAGTGCTTCTCTTTGTAGGCATTTGGTGTGTTGTGTGAGGATTGCTATAGAGCTTAAGGAAGGTTATGATTTTGTTGCCTTGTATGTGAGAGAGAGACCTCTTTGACTTGGGAGATCTACTACAAAGGTGAATGCATATGAGACATGCTGGCTGGACCCTCTAGAGAAGGACTCAGCATCAGAACTTTGGTTGTACCCTACTGTATTTCTGAGTAATAAAGATAGATGACTACTGTTATGTTTCCATTCTCATTTGTCTTATGAATGATTAATGTGAATTACATCCTTTCTAACTGATGTATAGTTGTTTTTATTAGATTTTACGCTTGTGTTTGTTCTCTCTTTGCTTGTGCAGGTGTCTGCCCACGAAGATAGTGGAGGATTGTGATCGGCTGGAGCGAAGGAGCAAGAGGATCATCTCTTCATCAAACATAGCGCTGGAATCCAAGTAGGTGTTCTTCATCCACTTGTTAATTACAACTAGGAACTTGCAGAGTAGCATTGATTGATTATTGCTAGACCCCTTTTGGGCTACTGGGGATCGCCTCTATCCGTAGAGGGGATTTACCTCTCCAACAATTTGGCGACTCCACTGGGGATCTTGCTTGTCTCTTTGTGGTTCATCCTTGTTTTTGGATTTGATTATTGCTTTCTTGTCAAGGATTGGGGATTAGTTTGTTGTTGATTGGTTTCCTGGTTCATCCCGGGAACTGCTTTAATTGTCTTGAAAGCCTGTTGCCTTGGTTTGGGGGATTTTGGTTCAATTTTGTTTGTTTTTTAGCCTCAGCGCGTTTTATTTCAGAACAGTTGCGCTGACATCACACATCGGCTTCTTTGTTTTTTCTCTGTCATCGCGCTTATACATCTAACAGTCGCGCTAACCTTGCTTTCGGGCCAGCGCCCTTTATCCGTGTCCTTCCGCGCCGACAGCGCAAAGTTGCTACAAGCGTTGTCTTGTCATCGCTTTGTTGCTGAGGGGTCACCCGCGCTGATCCTGTAAATTCTTTTTTGTCCAAATTGGCTTCCTAAACCTCTTGGTTTGGCTGTCCCTTGCTTTTTCCACTTGGCTTTTGACTTGTTTTATTTTGTCTGAGCTGTGACACGCTTGCTTGCGAAGCCTTGTTCCGCGAGGGTTCGTTCGTTGCTTGTTTTCGGTTTTTGCAAAGCCTTCCTTTTTGCTTTCGTTGCTTGGGTTGCATTTTGTCTTAATTTTTACTATTGCTGAAGTGTGTAAATCGTTGCTTGTCTGGTTTTGAACTCTTATCCTCCGGGTGTTCGCTTCTTTCCATTGATTTCGCACTCAAACCCTAGGGCATCTAGTGGCCGTGTGTGTCAAGCCTTCCGTTTGGGATCTTGTGTTCTTGGTTGACCAGCCAACTTCGTTTTTGTTTTCACATTCATTTGGTGATTTTTGAAAGTGTTTGATTGTGTTCCAAGTGATTTTCCTTCCTCCTTTGAATCCCTTGTTGTCTTGTTGAGCTTAGATCACGTAGCTCATAAACCCTTGTTTTCCTTCGATTTGGGAAACTGGTTTTTTAGTGTCTTGGGAATTGTCTTGTGTTTGCATTGAGTGATTTTAGTTCTTTCAGTTAGTGTTTCTATCTCTCTAATTCATTTTAAAAGAACTTTTATGTCATAGAAAAGCAAACTAGTGTCTTTTGCACATTAATAGTTGAAAGGAAAAGGAAGTTTCGTTGTTTTGTGCTTGCAAAAGAAAAGTTTCATTTCCTTGCTGTTAGTTGCATTAGGTTGTGTGATTGCTTGAGTTCGTTTTGTTTGATTGAAAGATTCCTAATCTTCTCATAGTTAGAATTCATCGAACAAAATGATGTTCTCTGGCATATAGTTGCATTTAATTATTTTTGAGAGATCATACGATAGGACCTAAACCAAAACTTAATTCAAGATCAACCGTAAAATAAACCAAATTTATCTAAAAATGCATTGGAACTTAACGCAAATATCTAGAGGTCTAGGCTAGAGACGTGTTCCGACGTCTTTAAACCTGGTAGCTTACCGTTGAGTGGTTGGGTGATTCCTCCATGGTGAAACGATAAGTGCTAGTACGGATTGGGCTCCCACGTACCATCGTGTATATATGGGGAGACTCCATTAGGCTTGCATCCTTTATCCATAGGAAGCCGAGTTTGCTGCCTTGTGAACCGTAACGCACCGAACACAGCATTCGGGAAGATTGACTGCAGTACGTGAAGTCCTTGGTTCTCATACGATTGCCAAGGTGTATAAAGTAGTTTTACGGGTTGCTTGGTAAACCTTTTTCTTAGAATCTCCAGAGCAGTCACTTTTGATCCTTTTCAGACTCTCTAAAAGAAAAGGTGTAAGTGAGCGTCTTGTCACTTCGTGCTCATTAAATATTCGAAGTAGATAGAGTCATTTTTTCTTCCTTTTCTCGACTCTTGAAACATGAAAAGGTCAAGTTCAGTTCCTGTGTCTTAAAAATTCATTTGGCCACGATAAAATTACCTGGTTAGATCTTGTGTTTGATTGCTTGAGTAGGTTTCTTTTTAAGATGGCGACTTTCCCAAGGTTCACCAACCTAAGTTCCCCTCCTGATGGGAATCCTAGTCATTCCCCTCCTCTTGGGAATGTTGGTGCTCCTTATATGGCGACATTATCCCTTCCAGGGTTAACTGTCGGGTTTCCTGTTTGGTTGTTTTCAAACTCTTTGGTACCTACCATGTCGGCTGATACTCCATCAGTCCCTCCACCTGCACAACATCATGTTGAACCTAAGGTGGACCTCTCTCCTTTGACGCCTACTTCTACGTCTCCTTCTTGTACTTCGCCTGGTGAAAGTTTCGATTCGAATAACCAGGTGGCTAAGAAGAAGAAGAAAAAGAACAAGAAGAAGAAGTCTCCTAAGGGATAGGCTACAAACACAACTGTTACTCCCTCAAATACACCTGAAATCGAGCCCCCTTCTGCTCCTCCGCGGAAGGTTAAGTTTCCTTGTCGATTATGCAAGGAAGACCATCTTCTTCGCGATTGTCCTGGCATTCCTAGGATCTTAGAAGTATGGTCTTGTGATCCGGCCTGCCACTCATCATCTGCTGAGGCTCACGGCGATGTTCCCTCATCATTTGGGAATGGAAAGGGAAATGGGAAGATTCGAATCCCCTGCAGACTTTGTGAAGGAAATCATCCCCTTCACCTTTGTCCACTGATGGATAAAGCCTCCACTATTTTGGAAAGTCTCCCAGCTCCGCCGCCCCAACTCCCTGTTTGATATCAACGTTTGTCTGCAGCTGTAGGTCATTTGCCTCTCGACAATGAGATTGGTTCACATTCTCCTCTTGTCCAGGCTCCTCTTCCCAAACCTGGCTGTGCCCAGTCGGTTCCAGACCAACCATTGGCTGGAAAGAGTGTCGACTGGAGTCCACCTCCTGTCAACCACTCTGCTTCGGAAGAGAAAAATTCCCATGTTCTTCTCGTCTCCTCAGATTCTCCTAAGCTTGATGATGGTTTTCCCATCCCAGCCTCTCCGGAGAATTGCGATTCAGTCCTTCCCGAGCAGGGGGCAACCATATGGTTCGCCCACCAAGTAGTTCAGTCGTGTCCTTCGATTAGAGTTGTTTGACTACCCCTCCCCTTCCATCCCATGTGCCTTTCTGGGTCACCGCCTATGCTTCCCATATGGCACTGCCTGGCACTGTGTTAGATGAGGGAGCATCGGTTAGTCTTATGCCCGTTACTACTTGGCGAGCTTTGGGTTCCCCATCACTTGTACCTGTTGCACCGAATCTCACCGCTTTTGACGGAGGAACGAGTCAACCATTAGGGATCCTTCCAAAGTTCCCTATCACTTTGGGAGGCAAGACTTTCTATATAGACGTCTCAGTTACCCAAGGATCTTTAGACTTCAGTCTTCTCCTTGGTCGTGACTATGTGTATGCCATGGGAGCCCTTGTTTCTTCACTCTTCCATGTGGTTTGCTTTCCACACGAAGGAAGAATGGTGACGATGGACCAATTATCGTTCATTCGTCCACAAGCCCCTCCGG
>APFE031240759.1:0-126565 GCA_000404065.3 Pinus taeda | reverse complement strand
CAGGTGTCCATCCACGAGGATAGTGGAGGATTGTGACCGACCAGAGCGAAGGAGTGAGAGCGACATCTCTTCATCAAAAAAATAGCGTTGGAATCCAAGTAGGTGTCCATTACCCACTTTGTAATTGCAATTAGGAACTTGCAGAGTAGCATTGATTGATTGTTGCTAGACCCGTTCTGGGCTAGTGGGATCGCCTCTATCTGCAGAGGGGATTTACCTGTTCAACATTTCTAATGCCATTTCCTTTGCTGCTGCTTCATCCCTGATTTCTTTGTTTGTCTTTCTTCCTAATTTTTTTTGGTATTCTACATTTGGGGGTACTTCCTTTGACTGATTTCTGGTTAGGATTCTGTCTACTGGGGGGGGACGGGTATGAGTGTTTGATACCAGAGGGGATGAGGGGGGATTGGGGGTATGTTGTGGAGATCTGGATTTGGATATTGGTCCAGGGGATGGGGGGTCTGAAGGATCCAAAGGCTCAAAAGGGTTAGGGCTAGCAAGAAGGTTATTAACTTTTGGTGAAGGAGGATGGAGATCAGTGGATGTGGAGGGCTGTGAAGAAGATAGATTTGGTTGCTTGTGGACTGTTTTCTTTCTTTTAACCTGTTCCCATTTGTTTTCCGGGTCTTCACTTTTTTCATTTTCATTTTTTTTTTTTTGTACATCTATTTGCAAAATGACCGTATTCATGACATACCTTGCATTTGAAGGGGATTTGTTCATAATCCAACTGTTGTATGTGCGTCCACTGGTCCACTTTGATTTTGATGGCTTCTGGTAGCCCTTTCCCAAGATCCACTTCTACATAGATTCTGGGGCATGCATGCATATTTTCCTTTGCCTTGCACCTGTTTATATATTTTCCAACTGCATTTCCTATGGCTTTGACTGAATCATCCCCCCAACAGTGAAGGGGAAGGTGTGGCAGTTTGACCCAAACGGGGACGACATTGAGAACATCCATTTCTGGGTTGAAATCCAGTGTCCATCTGTTTAGATACAAACCCCTAGTATCCATAAAATAAGTTCCATTCCTAAATATCAGATCTCGATCCTCCTTGGTTTCAAAGTGGAAAGTGTAGTAACCTCTTCCACAAACCCTGATTGAGATTTTCCCATCTATTGACGCAGTCCAGTTCCTTTCTACCCATTTTTGCACAGTTTTGGGCGATGGCCATAACCCAGTGAACTGCCCCACTAATCCACGCTCCGCTAGAGAAAGTGCTGCTCTACGAGGAAGAGCAAGGGGGAGTGAGATTTCAGGAATATCTTCCAATCCTTTAACAAACTTAGTGACTGATGGTCTGTTCTTTTCCGGGTCCATTGTAGAAATGAGAGGCAAAAGCTTTTGCTCTTCCTTCATTTTCTTGCTGATGTTTTGAAAGAGGCTCTCCGTCCTCTAGTGCGTCCATGGTGCTCAGGCCCCAACAACAGGAGGTCACTGAGGGGCAGCTACGAGCTGCTGCATGCTTCTTGTTGTGTTTGCTGGCTAGGGTTTCGTAACTCTTTCAACAAGCATTGAAAAAAACATCAGTTAGATACATTGGAAATTAACATGTATTTGCACACAAATAAATAGGAGAATAGAAACAACAAGATTTATAACAAAACATAGACTACCATTATGCTCTTATTGAACACAACATTCTATAAACATATGTACATGTTATCAAGAGAGATGGAAGTATGATGCATATACACAATTATGCGATGACAATACTAGTTGATAATAATTTGTTTCTTATATAAACTGAGATGCCACATACACAATGAAGAAGACAATCACTCAACACTCTTTTCATTCTTCCATTATTGAGGTGAAAGGTGTGCACCAATTCGATTGGTTGACAAACGATAATGTCCTTGAGTTGAAATCCATGGAAATTCATCTTGAAATTTGAGGATGACTCTCTAAACATCTTAATTGCAAAGCTGCAAAACATCCTACTCCTCTAATGCACTAGCATTTCTAGCTTCCCCTCTTCTTAGAAGTTATTGTTCTCATGGATCCTTGTAAATAATCCTCCTTGAACAAGACTGAAATTTTGCATCCATATCACATGGATCCACTCCGAGAGGCTTTCACAAAGAAGATGTAGCGATCCATTTTTCAACTACATATTACAATTTATCTACCAAATCATGGTAAGTAGATGGATGGAAAAGACTTATATTTCTAGAATTTTAGCCTCACATCCTATTTCTTGAGATGCCATGATATAGCACAAGTTCGATGATTGCTACTTTCCAATGACCGTTTAGAAGGGATCATTTAAATGTGATGGTAATCTCTATCTATAAATAAAAGTATAAATTGAATACAGTGAAAATGCTACTTCCAAATCTATTGCATATAACATCATTAGTTGGTGTGTAATATTTAGAGAGATTAGAGAACATTTATAATTTCCAAGATATTTATCCAATCTTGTGTAGGGAGTTACAACTTCGTCAATCATTTATTCAAATAGTGTAATAGTACATTTAAGTGTTCACAAGACTTTATATTAAATTCCTAATTCTAGATCCAAATGAGGTCTCCCTCTCAAATTTAATTTTGGATTATTAGTTGTCTTTCGTATTTAGGTTACCATGTTTGAAGAAACTCCCTTGACCAAGCCTTTATTTGTGCCTTAGTTATTGAAATAAAATTATATGTGTGTGCTAGTCTCCGAACCTCTCAAAATCCTAGCCCTACTACCAACCCTAATATTCACAACCTTCCTTCTAGCCCAATACCTTCTCCCATTCAACATTGAAATTCTAAATTTGTTGGTCCTTCATACCCTAGCTCAAACTAATTGTATCACTTCCATCAAACCCACAAACATTATGTTTTTTATTACCATGTATTCAAATGGTAATATGCATCTAGAGCATTGTTAATCAGTCAATAGTTCTTTGAATGTGAAGACCCCTTCATCAAATTCAAAAATTATTTCTTTACCGAACCCTAGCACAACATATTCGTCCTAGTTTTGTAGAGGAATGACAATATATCTCTTACAGCTTGTGGGTATCTAAGCATTAAGAAAATATGGCATGGGCTCTTTTTCTTTTCAATATATTTCTTATTGTCACCTAGAGACTATTTACCTTTAGTTGCATGCTAAATCCTCTTATTGGTATTTGGAAAACAAGGTCTATGATTTTGATGGCAAACCAATCTGCCATACGTTCTCATGGAATTTCTAGAAAGCATTAAGTAAATTATAAGCCTATAAATTGGAGTAGTAGATTTTCTTCTTTCGAGAAATCCGCTACCAAAATGACTAGTAACGTTTAGACTTCAAGAACATGTCCAAATGTAGGAATGATGACATTGTTTGCCTTATGCCTTGTACCTTATGCCCATAAAGACACAACTCTAGGGGATAAAGCTCTAGAAAATACCCAACAAACATAAAAATAATAGCTTTATTAAATAAGTGTTCATAGATGAGAAGGCTAGTGATGTCACCATGTCCAATACATGTAAACTAGTTGAAACTTAGAATCTAATGTGGCACCATCGATTCCATTACATTTTTTTCGTTCATTTGGCTTCTATTTACAACGCGGGAATTAGAAAGAGTGAGCTAAATATTTGTTGGCAAATGATGGTTACACTTAACATCAAAGATTGTTATTGGGATGTGATAGACAGTTAATAAACTGGCTCTAGTGTATCTAACATACATTCATGAAAGGTTTTAGTCAAGCCTTCCCCGTGGTCAATTCTTGATGTTCCTACGTGTTTGTTAATTTATGAAATCCTATTGTTTTCCTTGTTGCACGAGTCTTTAGTCAGGGGTATTGGTGTATAACATATTTTCAAGAATATACTCAAAATGGAGTTTTCATGTGGCATCATGTTGATGCCTTTTATGCCCTTTTTTATTGATTCACTTTCTTCAATTAAACCCTATATGCTTTGGTTGCTGTAATTATTTGGTCTTCTTGATTCCAAGGCTCCTGTAAGGAAAATCTATCACTTAAGTGGTGTTTTTTTGGTTCCAAACAAACATTGTCAGCCATATATGTACAAGGTTTGAGAGGGTAGTGTTGTGAAAGGAACATCATGTTTTGTTGGCACGTTTTTGTAAGGATTTAACAAACTTTAAAAGAAGCTTGAACAAATATATGCATTCTTATGCATTTCTCATTACATCATTTTGTTATGGCTGTTAATTGCTAAACTATACTTTTTCCGCAAGGTTGGAGTGTGAATATTTTGTTGGGAAGAAAAATAATGGGGGCTTTTCTTGACCAGGATTCAACAAATTTCATTACATCTTTAAATTGTTGTCAATATAGATAACTTCCTTCTTGAATCTAATAGTTTTTTATGAATTCTCTGTGAGCAAAGTGAATGATCCAGTTGCAACAAGGTTGTTGAATAAAGCTGGTGAGATGCCATCTCTTGTTCCCCTTGAAGATGGGAGTATAAAGACTCTATATGTGGATGGGCTTGATTCAAGGGTCACTAAAGATGATCTTAAGGACAATTTCTATGCATATGGTGAAACTGAGTCTATCAGACTTGTCTTTCAAAGAGAATGTGCATATGTTACATATGCAACATACAAGGGGCTGAGAAAGCAAAAATATTTTTTCCAACAAGCTAGTTATAAAAGGCTTGAGGTTGAAGTTGTTGTGGGGAAAGCTATGGGATCCTAAACCAGAAGTTGAGCATCAAGGAGATGAAGCTGCAAAAATTATTAGTGGTGTGCTTCCAAGAGTTGTTGTTACACAAGGTATTTGATGATGGTGCCACTACACTCTTATGAGTCCTAAAATCTAAGATGGTGATAGAGAATTCATCTCTTGAGGAAATAAGTTAAATTAGTAGCATATCATAGAGATGAGGAATATGATGCTACAATAGGAAAAGAAGTTATAAAGCACAATGGAGCTGCTAATTATGAGGATATCTTTGTGTGGATTCACTAGATATCAAAGGGTTGAACATATTTCTACTTATTTTATACATTGGCTCGTAGCAACGTTTCTTGTAGGACCTAATTTCATCTTAGTTAAGCGATTAAAACCAACAAAGGAAATTTCTAAAAGGTGGGTTATGAGATTTTCTCTTTCCCATACTCTTTTTATCAAATCCCAAAATTCTTCTACTTGATGAGTCCACTGCTTACCTTGATTTTCATTTTACTATTGAGATTGTATCTTTTGAAATGATCGATAAGATTTACTGTTTTCTTTTTTACTATTGAATTCTTGAACATGGTGTTTACATATATTTTTCGTTTACATATGAAAAAGTTACTAAACTAATAGAGCATTAATATGAAAATATTCAGTGAATTAATAGAGCATGCGGTGGATTAAGTCAAAATGATAATATTTCATGGAGAAACACTCGCTCCTGGAGCCTTCCATGTCTTATAAATTACAACTCATGACAACAACTATACGGAAACACAACTATTGATTTTTTTTTTCTCATATCAAAGAAATTTAAAATAGCAGATGACCAAACATACTCATAATCAAACTAGGTGGTTTATGCAGTTATAAATTCCTTGATGCATAAACAAAAGATAGGACCAAACAATATTTTTACAGGGTTTATCATTGCTTTGGTTTTTGTATTATGAAAATTCTAAGGACCAAATGCATCAATGAGAGGTTGAAAACCCTTTAGAATGGAAAAGGGTATTGTTTATAATATTGGTATTTTTTTTATTGAGATATTTACCTAATCAAAGCCAAGCATTTTTATCTTGCACCTATTTGTTTGAGTGGGAAAACTATTTCCAACATTGCACATTTGAGGTTTGAAGTTGCCGAGTAAGATTACATGAGCATAAGCAAAGCGTAAGATCTCAAGGGATATGATCCCAAAGGACTTTTGGAGAAATTAATGATAGTTTAAATACTCAACCCTTTTCAAATCCCAGGCTCATTCTAGCGAGGGAAAGGGAAGAAACATTAAGAATTACACTAAAGTATCCAAAATAAAGAGAGGGGAGGTGAATGTACATGCCACTTTTGCATTTACCCAACTAATACTTGAATGGTTAAGCAACCTAGATTGTTGTGTTGGTATCTCCGTCGTTTCTCAAACTGTTCAGCATACAGGTACACCAAAAACACAACAATTGGTAAGAACAACCACAAAGTACCTCCACATCACTTTGTTCTTGACTGTAAAAATTTCACTTGTAGAACAAACCGATATATGCAATGTCCTAAAGCATAATACTTGTTCTACTTCTACAAAACATTAAGTGGAAGCATAATCGAATTCATGAGCAACATCAAGTAGAAACATGCATAACTGATCAAGAGAAATAATCACACATAACAAAAGATATATCCAGGGGAAAGCACCAACATAAAACCCCAACCATGTATTATCAATCAAGTGGAAATCCTCTTCACAATATAAAAGGAATCAACTCTCAAGCTATCCAATTCTCAATAAACTATGAAGATATGAAGATATGTCTCATGAGCCAACCAAGCCTTGTATATATAGGCTTTACCTATGGTCTAATCCCTATTTCCTTGCATAGTTTGCTTAGGAAATAATAGCAAAAGCATATGCAGTTAATTCCAAACATATCAAGTTAACCAATGGTCCAACTATGCAATCTTTGAGGATACTAGTTCCTCAACCATGCAAAAACTACTTACTAGAAATAGTCAAGCATCTGATAGTACACTGTCCCACATCTGATCTCAACTGGGTCTCTGACAGAACTGACATGCAACAGTTATCCATGAGTGAATTTTCAGTTATCTAAAATAATAGTTGTCACATGCATGCAAGCATTAACAAACTATATTTTATTATTTTAACAACTTGTTAAAATAATCTAACTAGTTAGAACTAAGTAAACTGATTCTCTCATTATAGAACTCATACTTATTCCCTCAATCAGTGGAGGAAATTAACGATAAATTCCTCAATCAGTGGGACAACTCTTGTGCATGCTCACAAAGACTTCAAATTTGAATTTCCTTAACTAATTAACTCAACTGAATTAATTAATTAATATTTCCAACTGCTGTTAAGACCAAGATTAATTTTACTTCCTATAGATAGACTAGGGACTGCTATAAATAGAAGGGGACCTAGAAATGCTATTTTAGAACTTTCTATTTTTAGCAGTTTCACCTCTCACCTAATGTGGCCAATGACCTCATTGGCCAAACTGCTATTTTTAGACATTTTATATCTAGCACATTCTAAATTTATCATTTCTTGTTGCCCACTTTTCAACACTCCCTCTCAACAAGAAAGACTTCCTCTCGAACCCGATCCTATAACTCTGGAATGTTCTGCATGCAACACATCTACTCGGTAAACTTTTTCCAACAACACTTGGAACAAAAACACTCCCAACTAACCACTCCGTTGGGCTAGGAACATACTCTAATGCTGAAGCTCTACCTGCTGCTGACAAGTGCTCCCTCTCTGACATCTGCGCTACTGCAACATCTCCATGCATCTCGCACCATTGCACACCTCTCTGTGCCACCTAGCACTGTGCAAATCACTTGTGCCTCTCGCATTGCTGCAGTTTGCTAGCTATGCGCTGTCCTGGGATTCTCTGCACTTTCGCTCTCTTTTCCGCTCCATCCGCATCTGTCTCTACCCAATTAGTCAGTTCCTGCTACTCCACATCGGGGCTCCTGTAGCAAGGTCTCATCCAAGAGGTTGGGTACCTCAAGGATCCTGCCCCTCCTCCTTAGGATGATCACTCTATATTGTCCCACCTCCTACCTGGAGGTATGGCTGCATGTGATCCCTCAGCCCACCTGGCTCGAAGTTTCCCCCTACTGGAGGTCTTCTTTGCGTGAGTAGATGTCTCTACTTGATCTCCCCTTAGCTTCCCTTATTGTGGCTGCTCCACAACCTCCTGAAACTGCTGCACCAATCGTGGCTCCTCCATAATCGTCGGAGACTTCTTCTGGCTCTACATGTTGAGAAGTAATTTACTCTCCCTCTCAACCACCAAGCATCCATTAGTTGCCTTGCTGCTCAAGGCTTTGCATGTATCTTGAACCTCAAGAGCATACAGGTTCTTGACCTGTGAACCAATCTGCTTCACCTGTCTAGTGATGATGTGTCTAAGGAAAACCTTTCCCTTACTGAAGACTACATCATAGCCTATGTCTTCCAACATCGTGATCAACACCAAGTTTCTCTTCAGTCCTGGTACATACTTGACATCGGTTAAGGTAAGGCAAACTCCATGCTCCCTTTGAAAAATAACCATGCCTACACCTGAGACACTATACTTCTCATCATTACCCATCGCTATGAGTATCTGGAGATCTTTCTCCTCTAAGGCACTGAACAAAATCTTGTTTCCGGTCATGTGGAAAGAAGCTCCACTGTCAAGAAACCAACCACTTCCCACTATGGATGAAACCATGCATGTGAAGAGTGTGAAATCCAACTCAAACTATGAAGCAAGTTCCTCACCTTCAGATCCTTCCCCGGATCCCTTCTTGGATTTCCTCCATGGACAATTTGCAGCATAATGGCCCACCTCATGACAACAAAAGCATCACATTTTTGATTTGTCAACCTTCTTCCCATCATTGGAAGAACTGGATTCGGAAAGAGAAACCTTCTCCTTCCGCTTCTTCACCTTACTTGCTAAGGCACAATTCTCCTCATCATGCATGGATGAAGAATTGCCTCTGGTGCTCTGTCTGATCTCCTCTTGCATCAAATCCGACCATAGTCATTCCCTATCTGGCAATTTCTCCCTTCCATTCACAGAGTCCTGGTAGGTATGCAAGCTCTTAGGAAGGCCAAGGAGTGATAGACTCACCATATCCTCATCCGATGTCACGATCCCTACACTTTCAAGCTCATCCCTGCATGTGATGAGCTTGGTCAGATACATAAAGATCGTCTCATCCCTTTCACACTTGATCTTTCAAAGTTTGTCCTTTAGTGCCAACTTCCTCTGATCACTGCTATTCTGATATAAATCTTTCAATGTTTTCCACATTGCATGTGGAGTCTCCTTCCCATGGGGTTCGAGACAATGTGATCTTGCACTCCCTCCAAGAGAATTCTCTTAGCTCTAGCCACACACTTCCTCCATTCCACCTGCTCAGTCTTGTTAGTAGGCTTAGGAATTTCTTGATCAATGAAATCCTTAAGGCCATTATCTTCCAAAACTGCCTCCATGTGATCCTTCCAAGCTATATAGTTTGAGCTGCCATCAAGGGCATACTCAAACCTCAAACCATAGAACGCTATTGATGAAATAGATGTGATAAGAGCTTGAGATCAATATCCCGAATAATACATTTAGAATTTCTCCTGCTAGTATACTGTTCTTGCTTGATCACCTGTGCTCTGATACCATGTAGAAATTTCACCTGTAGAACAAACTGATATATGCAATGTTCTAAAGCATAATACTTGTTCTACTTCTACAAAACATTAAGCAAAAGCATAATCGAATTCATGAGCAACATCAAGTAGAAACATGCATAATTGATCAAGAGAGATAATCACACATAACACAAGATATATCCAGAGGAAAGCACCAACATAAAACCCCAACCATGTATTATCAATAAAGTGGAAATCCTCTTCACAATACAAAATGAATCAACTCTCAAGCTATCCATTTCTCAATGAACTATGAGGATATGAAGATATGTCTCATGAGCCAACCAAGCCTTGTATATATAGGCTTTACCTATGGTCCAACCCCTATTTCCTTGCGCAGTTTGCTTAGGAAATAATGCAAAAGCATATGCAATTAATTCCAAACATACCAAGTTAACCAATGGTCCAACTACGCAATCCTTGAGGACACTAGTTCCTCAACCATGAAAAAACTACTTAGTAGAAATAGTCAAGCATCTGATAGTACACTGTCCCACATCTGATCTCAACTGGGTCTCTGACAGAACTGACATGCAACAGTTATCCATGAATGAATTCTTAGTTATCTAAAATAATAGTTGTCACATGCATGCACGGGTTAACAAACTATATTTTATTATTTTAACAACTTGTTAAAATAATCTAACTGGACTTGACTAGTTAGAACTAAGTCAATTGACTCTCTCATTATAGAACTCATACTTATTCCTTCAATCAGTGGAGGAAATTAAGGATAAATTCCTCAATCAGTGGGACAACTCATGTGCATGCTCACAAAGACTTCAAATTCGAATTTCCTTAACTAAATAACTCAACTGAATTAATTAATTAATATTTCCAAATGCTGTTAAGACCAAGATTAATTTTACTTCCTATAGATAGACTAAGGACTGCTATAAATAGGAAATGACTCAGAAATGCTATTTTTAGAACTTTCTATTTTTAGCTGTTTCACCTCTCACCCAATGTGGCCAATTACCTCACTGGCCAAACTGCTATTTTTAGACATGCTATTTTAGACATTCTATTTTTAGCACATTATAAATTTAGCATTTCTTGTTGCCCACTTTTCAACACTCCCTCTCAACAAGAAAGGCTTCCTCTCGAACCCGATCCTGTAACTCTGGAATGTTCTGCATGCAACACATCTACCCGGTTCACTTGCTCCAACAACACTTGGAACAAAAACACTCCCAATTGACCACTATGTTGGGCTAGGAACATACTCTCATGCTGAAGCTCTACCTGCTGCTGACAAGTGCTCCCTCTTTGACATTTGCGCTACTGCAACATCTCCATGTATCTCGCACCATTTCACACCTCTCTATGCCACCTAGCACTGTGCAAATCACTTGTGCCTCGCGCATTGCTGCAACTTACTAGCTATGCGCTGTCCTGGGATTCCCTGCACTGTCACTCTCTTGCCGCTCCATCCACATCTATCTCTACCCAATCAGTCAGTTCCTACTACTTCACATCAGGGCTCCTGTAGCAAGGTCTCATCTAAGAGGTCGGGTACCTCAAGGATCCTGCCCTTCCTCCTTGGGATGATCACTCTATATCACCCCACCTCCTACCTGGAGGTATGGCTGCATGTGATCCCTTAGCCCACCTGGCTCAAAGTTTCCCCCTACTAGAGGTCTTTTTTGCATGAGTAGATGTCTCTACTCGATCTTTTCTCAGCTTCCCTTGTTGTGGCTGCTCCACAACCTCCTGGAGCTGCTGCACCAATCGTGGCTCCTCCACAATCGTTTGAGACTTCTTCTGGCTCTGCATGTTGAGAGGTAATTTAATCTTCCTCTCAACCACCAAGCATCCATCAGTTGCGTTGCTGCTTAAGGCTTTGCATGCATCTTGAACCTCAAGAGCATACAGGTTCTTGACCCGTGAACCAATCTGCTTCACCTGTCTAGTGATGACGTGTCTAAGGAAAACCTTTCCCTTACTGAAGACTACATCATAGCCTCTGTCTTCCAGCATCGTGATCGACACCAAGTTTCTCTTTAGTCTTGGTACATACTTGACATCGGTCAAGGTAAGGCAAGCTCCATGCTCCCTCTGAAAAATAACCGTGCTTACACCTGACACACTATACTTCTCATCATTACTCATCGCTATGAGTATCTGGAGATCTTTCTCCTCCAAAGTACTGAACAAACTCTTGTCGTCGGTCATGTGGAAAGAAGCTCCACTGTCAAGAAACCAACCACTTCCCACCATGTATGAAACCATGCATGCGAAGAGTGTGAAATCCAACTCAAACTATGAAGCAAGTGCCTCACCTTCAGTCCTTCCTCGGATCTCTTCTTGGATTTCCTCTGTGGACAATTTGTAGCATAATGGCCCACCTCATGACAACAAAAGCATCGCACTTTCAATTTGTCAACCTTCTTCCCATCATTGGAAGAACTGGATTCGGAAAGAGAAACCTTCTCCTTCCCCTTCTTCACCTTACTCGCTAAGGCACAGTTCTCCTCATCGTGCATGGATAAAGAAATGCCTCTGGTGCTCTCTTTGATCTCCTCCTGCATCAAATCCGACCATAGTCATTTCATATTTGGCAGTTTCTCCCTTCCATTCACCGAGTCCTGGTAGCTATGCCAGCTCTTAGGAAGGCCAAGGAGTGCTAGACTCACCATATCCTCATCCGATGTCATGATCCCTACACTTACAAGCTCATCCCTGCATGTGATGAGCTTGGTCAGATACATAGAGATCGTCTCATCCCTTTCACACTTGATCTTTCGAAGTTTGTCCTTCAGTGCCAGCTTCTTCTGATTAGTGCTATTCTGATATAAATCTTTCAATGTTTTCCACATTGCATGCGGAGTCTCCTTTCCATGGAGGCTCGAGACAATGTGATCTTGCACTCCCTCCAAGAGAATTCTCCTAGCTCTAGCCACACACTTCCTCCATTCCACCTGCTCAGTATTGTTAGTAGGCTTAGGAATTTCTTGATCAATGAAATCCTTAAGGCCATTATCTTCCAAAAATGCCTCCATGCGATCCTTCCAAGCTATATAGTTTGAGCTACCATCAAGGGCATACTCAAGCCTCAAACCATAGAACGCTATTGATGAAATAGATGTGATAAGAACTTGAGATCAATATTCCAAATAATAAAGTTCAAATTTCTCTTGCTAGTATATTGTTCTTGCTTGATCACCTGTGCTCTGATACCATGTAGAAATTTCACCTGCAAAACAAACCGATATATGCAATGTTCTAAAGCATAATACTTGTTCTACTTCTATAAAACATTAAGCAAAAGCATAATCGAATTCATGAGCAACATCAAGTAGAAACATGCATAACTGATCAAGAGAAATAATCACACATAACACAAGATATATCCGGGGGAAAGCACCAACGTAAAACCCCAACCATGTATTATCAATCAAGTGGAAATCCTCTTCACAATATGAAAGGAATCAACTCTCAAATTATCCAGTTCTCAATGAACTACGAAGATATGAAGGTATGTCTCATGAGCCAACCAAGCTTTGTATATATAGGCTTTACCTATGGTCCAATCCCTATTTCCTTGCACAATTTTCTTAGGAAATAATAGCAAAAGCATATGCACTTAATTCCAAACATACCAAGTTAACCAATGGTCCAAGTACGCAATCCTTGAGGACACTAGTTCCTCAACCATGCAAAAATTACTTAGTAGAAATAGTCAAGCATCTGATAGTACACTGTCCCACATCTGATCTCAACTGGGTCTCTGATAAAACTGACATGCAACAATTATCCATGAGTGAATTCTCAGTTATCTAAAATAATAGTTGTCACATGCATGCAAGCATTAACAAACTATATTTTATTATTTTAACAACTTGTTAAAATAATCTAACTGGACTTGACTAGTTAGAACTAAGTCAACTGATTCTCTCATTATAGAACTTATACTTATTCCCTCAATCAGTGGAGGAAATTAAGGATAAATTCCTCAATCAGTGGGACAACTCATGTGCATGCTCACAAAGACTTCAAATTCGAATTTCCTTAACTAATTAACTCAACTGAATTAATTAATTAATATTTCCAACCGCTGTTAAGACCAAGATTAATTTTACTTCCTATAGATAGACTAGGGACTGCTATAAATAAGAAGGGACCTAGAAATGCTATTTTTAGAACTTTCTATTTTAGCAGTTTCGCCTCTCACTAAATGTGGCCAATGACCTCACTGGCCAAACTTCTATTTTTAGACATTTTATTTTTAACACATTCTAAATTTAGCATTTCTTGTTGCCCACTTTTCAACATTGACTTGGGGAGTTCCACATTCACTTATAAAACTATTATAGTTCACCAACTGCAACACAACTTGATTTTGGACAACAAGGGCATAGACATGAAACACAAAATAATTAAAAAAAGTGACAAACAAGAACAAAAAATAATATGAATTTCAGGATCCAATGGCTCTTTTTAGGAGTGAAAAGTGTGGACACAAATGGCAAAATCTAGATATGAAAAGACATTCACACAATATCTAACATTGAAATTCTACATTTCAATTATTTGTTCACCGCCCATGTAAATGCAATTGAAGGTGTACTGAATTATATGAATGGGATATGGGTTGCCATCAGTGTAAAAAAGGAGAAAAATAAGGTGTTGGTGAGATCATTCCAGTTCATGACACAATTCGCAAGATTTTTTCTCATTAAATCTTGTCTCTATGGTAGCTATTAGGACAAGGGAGTTATGTTCTAGTTGAAACTGTATAAATTTTATTATAGTTGATGCATATGTTCAACATCATATTGAAGCATTGGCTATTTTTTTGGAAAACTGGATCAGGTGATGGTTTAGACTATAAATGCAAATGACATCGATGGTTATGAATGCTATACAGAGTATATACCTACACCAACATACAAAAAATAGGAAAGTATTATTTTAATCACTAAAATTGAGTATTGATGATCCAGATTTACATATGAATGAAATGAAATGCAAATTTAAATAGAAACACATAGCTACAGTGAAAATTGAACTTCAATTAATTAATAACAAATACTGAAATTTTTTTACATGCAAAATGGAAACAAACAAGCTCAGGCGATGGTAACTTATCGTTGAGAAAATATGTGATGGCTACATGCTTTTTGAACTTTGTTACAATGAGGCTTGAAGGCCTTTTTATTATTTAGAAACAATGGAAAATCCTAAACATCCAAAAACCTAACCCTAGGAGATGAAGTGCCAAAAGTTTGTGGGACCTGTTGTGATTAGTTGGAACGCCAACTTCTCGGGGTCGTAATTTTGGCATATGATCTTCATTTGGTCCTCATTAGAAAGATATATCTAAAGACTTTTTTTTTTCCCGGCAAGTCCCTACCATATTAATTATGGGCGTGACACATTTTCTAAAAAAATTCCATTTAGGGCCTCAAAACGACTCCGGAAAAATTGCCAAAAATAGAAATATGAGCTAGAATTAAGAAAACTTAAAGGAAACAGAGTTGGGGGTCCAACTGGTATAGGTAGGTGGCCACCAATATCCACCTGGATCAATTGAAATTGGAGGAACTATATTGATTTATTTTGGTTTTCTTAATTTGGGAGGGGGGATTTCATCTTAGCTTACTAATGCATCACCAAAAAATAATTCATCACTAAGAGAGGTGAGTGATGCCATTGTTACAAGAAGGTGTTGACCTATGCAACTGTCATTTATTCATCAGATGGTAAAATGAGTGATTATATTGTATTTTTGAACCATAAATAGATGCAAAAGTATGTATGGTAATTGAAGTCAAGCTAGGGTGTTGTAATTAATTACTATTGTTTGTACCGTCTTGCACATGAGTAACTTTACTTGTCAAATGGCCCATATCTGTTATGTAATCTATTGCATTCTGTTATGTTATTAATATAATGATTTACTTATGTGATCTACTCATGTGTTAGTTGATTATTATGGATTGATATGATTGTAAGATTCTACCTCATTATAACAAGTTGAGAGTGTAGTAGCTGCTTCAAGGTTCACAATATATAACTCAGAAGTTACTAATGCCTTCACTAAATTTAGTTAGCCATGATAGTAAGGGATGAACGTTGGGTCCCTATAATACTAGTGCAACCCCTTATTATTATTGTTTTTTTAGCCCCATTATTGTTATTGTTGTGCCCTTACATTATTATTGTTATGTAGGCTCTGATTATATTGTGACTCCTTAGACTCCTGTATATAGAAATGAGGTCTTGTCATTTGTATCATCCAAAAATTGTACATTTATGTGATGTAAATGAGGTTTCCCTCTCGAATAGGCTATTTATCAAGTCGTTGATCCATACTTTCTTCTATTTTGTGTGCTGGTTGCATAACATTAAGTATAAGAGCTTTGGATTTTAGGGTTCATTGTTTAAAACAGGTAATCTTGATAGTTTCATTATAATTTTTTTATACGAAGCCTCAGAAGCTGAAATTTCGACCACGTGGAGCGGAAATCGTGGTGAAATTCGTGCAACAATTTCAGAGTTTTTTTCGCTATATTTTCAGAGATATGATCCAAGGAAGTTAGGGTTTTTGTAGGCTCCATAATTCAATCTCAAACAAGTGACCTCTGTAAAATCGTCATAAATTTCTCTTCGAGCATTGGATTTGAATTTCGTAAAAGGTGACTGAAAGCACACAGACTCTAGTTTCTTTTGTATCATTTCATGGCCGAAGGTCGAAACAGTGACATGTGGCACTTCGTACAAGTTTGCTATACTGAACTAGTGTATAATCAGGTCATCGTGGGAGATCAAGCATAACTCTTTCTTGAAGAATCCACTACAGTTTGAATTGTGGGGTTAGAAATAATACTCAAAGGGATACCACAAGGCAAAATTTCAAACCTTGGATATCCAAAATTACAAAGATACAACAAATTCAATGTTGAGCTCCTACAAAGCAAGAAAAATGTGTGTATTTTTTTTTAAATTTGTATAAGTTTTGTTTGAAAAATCAGTTTGAGGTGATTCAAGGGGCATAGTGAAGCATAAATATCATTGTTTGAATAAAAAATGACTCGAAGCAATAAAATTAAAAAACCTAGTAAGCAACCAGAAAGCTCTACTATGACGCATGAAGAAGAGGAAGAAATGCAACATGATATATCAAAATTACGAGACCAAGTGCAACAAATTTCGCTCTCGCAAAGAGTAACAAAAAATGAAATGGAAACTCAGATGGACGGTTTGAAGAATGATTTAAAATCAAACATGGAAGGTTTGAAGGATGGATTGAAAGCAAACACGAAAGTTAAGATGGAAGGTTTGACAAAGTTGCTATGAGAAATGCTTCCTAATGGCGAAAAGATATTCGATGAAACTCATGATGAGAATAAAATGAATGTTAATCACAATTTCAAAGACTATAACTTTGTATTGAAGACCCACCATATTCCAAAGATTGATATGAGGAAGTTTGATGGCAAGGATTTGGTAACATGGATACTATAGATGGAGCAATATTTTGATTTCCATAATGTGAAAGACACACAAAAGGTACGCATTGCAACTTTATATTTAGAACCCAATTAGTTTGTATGGTATCGATGGCTTTGTTCTCGTAAACCACTTGTCACTTGGTTAAATTTATCGGAGGAAATGATAACACATTATGAGGATACAAAGAGAAACACCTTTAGCCAATTGATAAATATCAAACAAAAGGTTCAATGGTAGAGCACATTAAGGGCTTCCAAAAATTGAATATAGGGGTAAATGATATTTTAGAGGTGCATAGGATTGATGTCTTCATAGGGAATTTAAATGATAATACCCAACATGAGGTTTGCCTTTGGGAGCCTGATTCATTGAAGAAGGCATTCAAGGTGGCAAGAAAATTTGAAAGAAAAATTATGGCAACAAGAAAGTCTACCACTCACAACTATAAAGATGAAAGTGTTGCTAATCCTAGCCTTCCAAAACCTACAAGGTTAACACCACAAAAATTGGAAGAAAAAAGAGAAAAAGGGCTTTGTTACAATTGTGATAGAAAATACACTAAATGCCATAAGTGTGTTAAGAAGAAATTATTTTACGTAGATTGTGAAGAGGAGGAAAAAAATGAACAAGAAACATCAAAAGAAGAGGATATACACTAGGAACTAACCTTAGAGAAAGAATAAATGAATCTGACCATATCTTGTAATGCATTGGCAAGAGTTACCACTCCTCAAACTCTCAAGATAGAAGGAAATATTAAGAAGAAAAAAGTAATAGTGCTGATTGATTCGGGTAGTGTGGTGAAAGAATATCCTCTCTGTGGATAGAGACGATCCCTCTAGCCCAAGAGAGTGGGTCTAGCCACAAACCATACAATCTAATGTAGATTTCCTTAGATTACAATCGAATAAGAGGGCCTACCACTTATAACGCTAATCCACTTAATGGTGATCTTACTTCCTTGCTCCAGCTTCCTTTTGTTCAAGTACTTGAAACAAACATGTAAGAAACAACAACAAACGTGATAGCATAAAATTGAATCCAATCTACTTAAAAGGTCAAGTAGTTCTAAGCTATCAAATGTAATATTACACCCGATATAGGAAATAAACCATTAGTTGTATTAAAATAAACTTCAAAGAGAAATATCACTGAACCCTTGACGTTGGAGATCTCCTTTGCGGTATTCAAGTCCCACTACACACCTTTTCAACACTCTTTTCCTCCTATCGCTGGACATGAAATGGCTTCCAAGCTCTAACTCTCTCTCCTCATGCTTTACCTACCAAAGACTAGTCTTTTGTCATCTAATACTAATCTTCTTCTATCAGAAGCTAAAGATTTCAGAATTTTGCAGTTGGTTCTATCTCTCCATCACTTTCACTGTGTGTTGTATTGTATTTTGTTGTCTCTAACCAAAAAGGGTAAGAGGAAGTGGTTTATATAGGGAGAGGAGGATAAGAATGAGATCCACTCAACGAGGAAAAAGGTCTTATCTCCTTGGGAAGGTCCAAATTTAAGGGGGAAAGAACCTTATATGGACTTCGCGGCTCTTATCCAACCAAATGAACATCCAACACATCGCCACTAGAAGTTTCTAGACATGAAATTTCGTTTCCTTTTATAAAAACTTTCCAGAAGTAGACTAGCGCGGGTATTGGGCTAACAGTAGCGCCGATCGGCGCAGATCACAATGTAAAACTCTACGATCAGTGTGAGTGAGACACTGGGAAAGATCGTTGATCTTAAAAATTAGGTTTGAAGAAGGATTTTTTGGAAATGTTTTGAAGGGAGTGGGGACTACTTTCTTCAAACTTCAAGGGATGTAAGAGCATAGGTTTCATGGTGAAAGTATAACATAGTAGTCACTACTAGGGTTTTATGGGATCAAGAATGGGGAGTGACAGGAGAGTGAAAAATTACTGTGTAACAGGTAGTACCCATAATTTTATTCATTCTAAGATAGCCAAGGAATTGAATTGCTTCCTATATCCATCCGCAGAGTGTCAAGTGATGGTTGCAGATGGAAGAATTATAAATTTCTCTAGAAAGTGCCATAATATCAAGCTAACCATGGGGGAATATGTATTGAATAGTCTAATGATTCCCATTCCGATGGGTGGTGTTGATGTTGTATTGGGAGTCCAATGGTTACAATATTTAGGTACGATAACTTTTAATTTTAAAGATTTTTTCTTGAATTTTTTTGGGGAAGGAAAGGAAGTTGAATTAAGGGGTATCCCAGGGAAACCATGAATGACAATCAACTCTAATTGCGTGACAAATCTTCTAAAGAAATAACAACAGGGTGTAATTGCACAATTAACAATGTAAACTTTGAAGCAAGAGCTGATACGGTTACTTGTTTTGTAAAGATAGCAAAAAGTGACCTGATTTTGAAAAGAGGTGATGTAGAATACACATATTTTTTTAGAGCATAGTTTTTGGCACTTTAATTTTTTTTTTTTTTTTTGTTTTTGTTTTTTTTTTTTTTAATTTTAATTTTTAATTTTAATTTTTATTTTTTATGTACATTATGTTTTAGAATGTTAGTGATTTGCATGCTGATTTAAAAAAGTGGTGATTCTGTATCAGACCCTTTTCTGAAAGGCCTATTTGTTGACTTTAAATTTTCTAATGTATGAAATGTAAATAATTATTTTCTAAATTTAACAATTTTTGAAGTGATTTTCTTCTTCATATTTTTTTTGTTTTTTGTTTTTTTGTTTAATGAGGCTTTTATTGTTTTTCATATTTAAAGTAGAAGGTCGATATTTTGAAGTTTCGATATTCTACATATTTATATATCGTTAATTAATTTTTCAATGCACATGAAATAATTGTCTCTAAACAACAACAATTTTTAACAATTGACATAAAAATAACCATTTTCAACATAGATATAACTAAAAAGTTACACATTTTGATAATTTTTTGCTAGAAATGACATGTCAAAATCACAATTTTTATAGGAAATTTTTAATTAAAAATAGTTAAATAATAGTTTGTTTTTTTGTTTTTGTTTTGTTTTGTTTTAATGAATTTCATGTCAAAAATTAATAATAATCACAGTTTTTTTCAAAAAATAATAATTAACATAAAAATTAATGCGAAAATCACATAATACTAATATTGAACACATAACAACATTAATTGAATGTTTATTCTTCTCAGAAAATGTCAAAACCAAAACATTACAAGTATAACTAACTAATAGTTTAAAAAATGAGCTTGATTTCCAAGCATAATTTAAATTTGATCAACAATATCACGTAATCCAAACTCTTCATTCTCTAGAGTTTCATCATTGTCTTCTTCCACAATATTTTCTGCGTCATTTTGCTCATTTTCCTCTTCTAATGGATCTTTGATGTCTGCGAATCTCCCAATGTATGCCTTTCCAAACATTCCATGTAATGGTGGTTGAGGTTCCTTTGCCTTTTTTTGCCACACATGTTTCACTAAAGTCCCCTGTCTTCAACCCAATTTCTTGCATTGCATCTGGAAGAAATTGAAGAGCATTAATTCTTTGCTAAATAAAATTGCACTGCGCTGGATCTTTTTCAATGGCAATGCAATTTCTTCATTTTTGAAGGCAACATGCTAGTGTTGTACCTAATTATCAAGCACAAAAGAAATAATGAAGTAAATTAGTACAATGACATATATATTAAGAAAGAAGATATTGAAATTCAATTCCATATAATAAAATTTACCTAAGTCAGAAAATAAATCCAGAACCCAATCTCCTTCATTTGAACATATGTTTATAAGATAGTTAATCAATAATTGTGGTTTTTGATAAATATTAACTATCTCTCCTTTTGCTTCTTTGCCTTCATATGTTAGTTTATTCACAGCAACATCATAAGCCAATACTTGGCTATGACTCTTTCCATCTACCCAATTAAAAATCATAGACATATAGCTATCATCTTTTGCTCAACTATCAATGTGGATGAACTCACAATCATTTATAAATGGTTGATCTTCACGGCTAAGAAGATTTGAATTTTTTCTGTAACATGAAATAGTAAAAGTTCAATTAACTTGACATAAATGAATTTTTTAACATTAATGAAATATACATTTTCAACATCTTACCATGTAAGCTGCATCATTGAGTTTGTTTTCCCCTTGAAGTTTAACAATAACATTTCCAATTGTGTGTCTAAATGAAATGTCATAAATCTCCATAATGGTGATGATGTGACTTCTAGAAGTGCCACAACCACTTTACTAAGAGCTTGATAAGTATAAGGGTCACTATTATAGTCAATGTTTAGGATATTGAAACCATGGGGAATATCTGTAATAACTCTTGCATAATCTTTTTTAGGTATGAGTTTAGAAATGTCTTCATAATCGCCTTGTATTACTTGATATTGAATAGTGTCAAGCCCATTCTAAATAAAATGAGTAAGAGTTGGATCAAGTTCAACATTCCTAAGACGCTTCTTCAGTCTTTCGATATTGATTTTTTCAATAAAGGTTTTGGAACTATCTGGTGCTCCATTTGCATATTTCCTCATTTCTAAGAAAATAAACAAATATATGTATAAGTTATAAAATAAAAATATAGTATATAGATGAATAAAAATGAATGTATAAATCAACATACCTTTTTAAATGCAAGATAATTTTTTTTTAGTGTTGATGTAAAACTTGAATCTGGATAGTTGCGCACAACATCATCCCAACTATCTTTATTCAACAATTTAACCATTTGTTCTTGTATTTTCATGTAAACTTTGTGACTGCCTAGATAAAGTAAAAAAAGTTAATATAATGATATGTATAACAAATACTACCAAGAACAATATGTTATATTTACTAGAAAATTATAATATAAAAATAAGCAAAAATAATTCAATAAACTTACTTTTGAAATTCCTCAGACATTTCCTCCAATGATAATTCCCCTGGCCTCACACAAGATAATATTGTTTTGACAAGTTTCTCATCCTTCTCTCTTTGCAATGCTCTCTAAGGTGTGATAGTCATATCTTCTAGAAGCTGCTTCATTTCAGGACCTAATTTACTGTTGCTACATATCAATGGTTTAGACTTTTTGGTCTTCTGGTTTTTAATGCCAATGTTCTCCCACATGCTAAAAATCTCATTAATCAATTTTCATATCTCTCAAGTTCTAAATGTCGACTGGAAAATGTTATCAATACCTTTGAATAAATCAGTATTTACTGTGGTGCCTTTTGAATTGATTTTCTCCTCAATTTGATAGCCTATTTCCATACAACATTCCTTTCGGAAATCTACAATAACATTTATCTTATCTCCACCACATTTTTCTTCAAACTCACTATGAATAAATCAAACCCTTTGGACGAAAGTCATAGACATCCTATATTCATTATCTGAATTCTGGTCACATGCCGCTAAGTTTGCTTCTGTACCTGATAAACCAAAATAAATGATACATTTCATTGTTTCAAAACGTGGGTTATTGGAATATTCCTCTATCATTTGTCTTTGAGCTTCTACAAAATGGTTCCCCCCCCCAAGCACATAATAATTGTATTCAAAACATTTTGACTTATCAAATGCTTTTTTGTTGGGAACTGAAATGGATCAACAAGAAGCACATAATTAACCACATAAGCATATGGATTGTACTTCATCAATGTCTTCAAGTTGTGACCATGCCGGTGGTGTGGCTTTTTGTTTTGATATTTACATTGTCTTTCACTTGCCTTATAGATTTGTCTCACATTAAGCTGAAATGTACGACCACCCTCAATTAAGTTGGTCTTTGTCAAGATCTGTCGAATGGCATTTTGTTTTGTTTTAATAATGCCATCAGCTCTCGGTGTCATGATTTCTCTTTCCTTTTGAAGTTTCACTAGGATTTTCACTGTTGGTAATGCCTACTTGAGAATGTTCAAATTTACTTTTCTTCCACATAACATTCTCATCATTAACTAAAACAAATTTATTCTTGGGCATTGTTACTTTTGGTCTTTCACGACTATTCTTCTTTCTAACATCAGTTCCAATGTCATCCTCAGTAACGACAATATAATCTTCAGTGTCATTTCAACTTCCACATCTTCAAAAGTAACCTGTCTACCTTTGCTAGATTTATCCAATAGAGGCATTTTTTTTTAAATTTCTGATCCCTTGGATGTTGTTTTGTAGCATCATGAATTAATACCTTTTGCTTGTTTGCCATATATTCTTCTGACACTGAGTAGAAACTGCTGACAACATTCATAATATAATACTCTATGAAATGAATTCCTCTCAACATAATTGAAAGATTTTCAACAAAATTCAGTCAAACAAAATATCATATGTCAATAAAAACTAAGTTATAAAAATATAATGAGACAATAACGCAAAACACAATAATGACTAACAATACTTACGATATTTTGTGTCATTTCATTTACGATTTGTTTACACAACTTTGTAGATACCTCTCTCGTGTCATACAATGAATATAATAACTGATACTTAATCTTTTCATGTGACTTGGGTGGTTTTGTAAGTATATAAACAAATTCACTGTCCGATACCAAACACATGTCTATGACATTTCCCAACACCTCATAAAATCCACTAACGTTAGGTATATCAACATATAGATATATATGCATATCTTCGCTTTCTCTTTCTTTCACATACCATACATTTTCTGGAAGTTTCACTTCTTTTGATTTCTTCTAGTATGAAATCGTCTTCTTATCGTTTGAGGCACTTGAAATATTTGTAGCTATTAGCTTAGGTTTGGTTTGTTCAACAATTCCTTTTGAGGATCCACCTTTAACAGTATTTAATATGGAAAGATTCATAGAAATATTCTTTGATGCCATTTTTCTACAAAAAAAGACACATATATAAATCAATAGATTACAAAAAAAATAACTTAAATTAACAAACAAAATGATAAATGACAATTAATTTTTTAAAACATAACAATTAAAAAAATATTAAAACTAAATAACAAATTTAAAAAACATAGTGCCCTGCCGCCCCACCCTGGAAATCGGCCCACCACTCTGGCCAGTCGTTGGGTCGTGGAGGTAGGGTGATGGGTCGGGTGCCAGCCCCCTTACCCGACCCTGGCAGCCCAACGACCGCCCCTCTCCCCCTCCCCATCACCCCCGCTCGACCTTGGTGGCCCAAGGACCTACTAGCCGGGTCAGCCGTTGCGCCGTCGGGGTGGGTGGGGGGTTGGCAAATCCTCGTCCCACCCCAGCGGTCCAACGGCCCACTGGGGTGGGTGGGAGGCTGGTGGCTAGTCCTCGCCCCACCTCGGCGGCCCAACGGCCCGCTGATGTGGGGCAGGGGGGCTGGCGCAGTGGGCCGTTGGGCTACTGGGGTGGGGCGGGCACTGGGCAGCCAGCCCCCCGCCCCTCCCCAACGGGCCCGTTGCGCTGGCGAGAGCATGATCGGGCCCACTACACCCACTGTAGACGCAATGGGTAAATCTGTATCATTGAAATTTTTAATGTCTAAATAAAAGGTTAAATTTCATTACGCTTATTTAATTTTAAAATTTGCAAAAAAAAAAGAAACTAACCTTTCAAATGCGATAATCCTTAGTTGAATATGTTGTTGATAGAAATGTAGCTATTCCACAAATTTACTCCAAGTCTTTTAATGAACCTCGAAAAACCTTGATGTGATGTGAAAAATAGTGATAATGAAATTTATTATATAATCGAAATTACAGAATTGTTTTACCGTACGGTTAATGTGGGACTAATTTTTGTTTATAAATTTTAACATGTAAATTTTGTTATGGCGAAATAGAGAACTATGATAAAGTGAACATTATGGAATTGTTTTACAACACGATGAATGTGGGATTAATTTGTTTTAGAAAGTATAATAAAAATGAAAAAAAACATTCAATAGTCTAGTAAATATTATATAGTTTAAGTAATAAATTAATTTAGGTAAAATATTTAGTTTACAATTTTAATTTAAAAGATTTATTTCATAAGAAAGTTTTAGTTAAAATGTTTCAATAAATTGTAGAAGAAAATTATGAAGTGAAATACATGAAACAAAATTTTTGAAGGGAAAATTTTTGGCGAAAAATTTTGGAGGGAAATTTTCATTCTTTAAGCTATATATTATCATTAGGAGAGTCTGCATTTGTATCATTCAACCTCTTCTGTTTTAAAGGCATGGATTCTTTTGATAATGAAGTTTCGCTTTGTGAAGCATCAACATCTTCGTCGCATAACAACTCTATTCATATTAATGAATATAATGGAAATTCTTCCACTATGAATAGAGAGTCAATTCTTCCACTTAGTCATAATCCTAAGGACTATGAGAGCAGCACTGATGAAGAGCATGATGAAGAATTTCAAAAAAATGGAGTGTCACAGTGTTCACTTAGTCCTAAGCCTATGGACTATGAAAGCAACAATGATGAAGAGCATTATGACAAATTTCAAAGGAATGAAGTGTCACAGTGTCCACTTAATCCTAATCCTTTGGACTATGAGAGCAACAATGATGAAGAGCATGATGAATAATTTCAAAAGAATGGAGTGTCACGGTGTCCACTTAGTCCTAATCCTATGGACTATGACAACAATAGTGATGAAGAGCATGATGAAGAATTTCAAAAGAATGGAGTATCACGGTGTCCACTTAGTCCTAATCCTATGGACTATAAGAGCAGTAGTGATGAAGAACATGATGAAGAATTTCAGATGAATAGAGTGTCATAATGTCCACTTAGTTCTAATCCTATGGACTATGAAAGCAACAGCGATGAAGAACATGATGAAGAATTTCAAAAGAATGAAGTGTCACGGTGTCCACTTATTCCTAATCCTATGGACTATGAGAGTAACAATGATGAAGAGCATGATGAGGAATTTCAAATGAATAGAGTGTCCTAGTGTCCACTTAGTCCTAATCTTATGGACTATGAAAACAACATTGATGAATAACATGATGAATAATTTCAAATTAATTCAATGACACGGTGTCCACTTAGTCCTAATCCTATGGACTATGAGAACAATAGTGATGGAGAACATTATGAAGATTTTCAAATAAATAAAGAGTCACAATTTCTACTTAGTCCTAATCCTAAGGACTATGAGAGCAGTAGTAACGAAGGACACACTGAAGCACTTAGTCCTAATCCTAAAGACTATGAGAGTAGCGGTGACAAAGGGCATGATGTAGAAATTTCAGTAAGTAAACAATCACATTTTCAATGTAGTCCTAATCCTATGGACTATGAGAGCAGCACTTACAATGCACATGAGGAAGAATATCCAATAAACATCGAGTCAAATTTTCCATTTAGTCCTAATTCTAAGGACTATGACAGTAGCATTGAAGAAGGGGAAGATGAAGAATATCTTCCAAGTTAGTATTTCAAAAGCACAGATGACCATAGTGAGGATAACATTCCTCAGAATGATGATGAAAATGCTTATACAAATGATGATCCAATGATGGAGATGTTGCCAGGAAATAAGCAGACATTTTCGTATCAATCCAAGATGTTCTAGTTATACAAGAGGTAGAGCAAAATATATGACGAGAAGAAGTTCTATCAACACTCTCATTTCAAGTGAATGTTGTCAAAAAGATTGCTTGACACATATGGATTTCAAGTTTGCATAAGCAAAAAGGGAGAGATATTTGTCAATGAATAAAATCATGCAAAATTCATATTTAGTGGGGTGCATGCAATCTATATTGTCAGGTTATGATTACCATATTGGGTCTTTATTTATCTGTAGAAAGGATTTCAAAATGTTCCATTCAATGGGAAATTTTCGTCTCTCAAGAATCCAAGAAAATTTGGAAAAGGATCCCACATTTTATTTAGAAGTACATAATAAACAACAATTTGAGCCATTATAAAATACTGCAATGTCATGGATGAAATATTTCTTTTCAAATCATGGAGACTGTATGCCAAATAGAAAGACACTACATATTCTAGATAATTTCTCAAGACAAGAAATCTACAACTTCTACAAAGAATATGTAGAAGGTGTTGAGGGACATGGTCGATTTATTACATATCAATATTTTGTGATAGTATGGCAGAATTAATTCAACAATGTCTGTATTCATAAGAAGACAAGGATAGGGATTTACAGTACATGTGCTTCTCTTAAATAAAAAGGGATAAATGTGAAGGGTCAGAAAGAGGTAATCATTCATAACTTTAACTTTTAAAATTATATAGTCATCAACTATGAAAACGTATTTCTTAATGATTTTTTTTTTAAAATTTTAAAATTTTAAATTTTTTTAATTTTTAATTTTTATGTTGTGTAGGTTCCATTGTCAAAAAACTTCAGGAGCATCGCGAACAACAAACAAGTGAAAGGAAAAAGTTGTTCAAACATTGAAAGAAGTGTTATGATAATTCGAATAAATATCTGGGTTTGATAATTGATGGCATCGACCAAAAGAAAACACTTTTACCACATTTTGTTTGCACACCCAAAAATTTACAGGAGGAAAATTTCAGTATCACTTGGTCTTCAATAGGAAAAAGTTTCCAAAGACGTACTTCACAACTCCAAATATTTATAATGATGTAAATTTGACAATAACCATAATTCATGATGTGCTTTCTCATTGGTCTGGTAATCTTCCTGAAGTTTTGTATCTACAATTGGACAACACTTGTCGTGAAAATAAAAATCAGATTGTTTTTGGATATCTAAACATGATTGTTGAATTGAGAATTTTTTAGAAGGTAAAGGTTGGTTTCCTTCTTATTGGGCACACTCATGACCATATTGATTAGATGTTCAGTCGTTTTTCAGTCACATTGAGGAGGAAGGAAGTTGGGAGCTTGCCATCATTAATTGAATGTATTAAGAAATCATACATGCCAGAGCCTACTTTTGATGTGTTGGAAGAAACTATTGACATGTGAAGGTTTATTCTAGGATCACATGGTGAGGAGAAATGCATTGAACAAATTAATGACATTAGCTTCCAACATCAATTTCATATCAAAAAAATTGATGGGACAACACTAATATGGGGTAAGAAGTATTCAACTACTGCAAAATGGGCATCGTCATAAGGTTTGGAAATTTTGAAGTTCATTCCAGATCATCCAATATTTGCATCAAATATATTGTTATTACAATCAGTTGCTGAAGTTCATAATGCACGCAAATAGAATAGAGATATAAATTATTTTGATTGTCTAGAATAAATTAAAAAATGTATTAGATATACATATGAGTACTTTGACATTGCTGATTTAGTTTGGTGGGAGTCATTTTTCAATAATCAAAGTGATATCATTTCAAGAACAACAAATGAAGATATACCTTTGAGAAATCTATTTATTTGGCCACAAAATGTGTCAAATGAACATGAGGAAAGAAACATTGCTGAACAACAACAATATCAAGGTATTATTAATTCTTCACAGGCAAAGGAAAGAGAGATGTATATTGGTTCCAGAAGATTTCGTGCACAACGTGAAGCCATGAAAGACCTTTATAGGGGTTCAGTATAGGATAATAAGGAGGGTTGCATGATCGCAGTGCTAGCAAATGGAGATCCCAATGGCTATCCATTATGAGTTGGTAAGGTTATAAAGGTCATTTCAGAAAATGAAGATGTTACAGGTGTTGAAGTACATTGGTATGCCACAAAACACACCCATTCAATGGTGTGTATAAGCCAGAGATGGTAGTTGATAGAAAGTTAGCGGAAAGAGAAAAAGAAAAGGTACAAATATAAATCTGCACAGACCTCTTAAAATTGGAGGATGTTGACATACTTGTTTATGAATTCAATTTAACAAAGAGAGGAACTTTTCACTCCAAGACGATAGAGATTCTAAAAAGGTTGTTACCATAAGGAACAATGTTGAGATGGGAGTCTATTGAAACCGGTCGTAGATCCAGAAGAATTTTGAAATTTGAAATGGTGGGCATGCATGTGGACTTAGATGGGGCACTAGTTGATGAAAGAGAAGAATATGGAACATCTTCGTTTGCATCCAGTCATTCATATAAAGATGTGAATTCTGATGGTGTGCAAGAAAATATGAGTGATTTTGAATAATTGTCTAAGACATTTCATATAACTGATGTTTGCATCGTATCTTGAAATTGATTTCCATATGGTGTTAAATTATAAGTTATGAGTCATTTTTATGTTGTTGGATTATATGTTTTAATTATGACAATTTTTATTGTTTAGAAAATTTATAATGCAACAATAAATTAGAGATATAATGTATGTTTCATTCAATCTACAAATAATGAAATTTTGATTAATTTAGTCATGCGATTTGTTCATAATGTCATGGTTTTTTATTTTTATGGTTGAAAAATTTCCATTTTTTTGTATCTTTAATGTTATGGTTGAAAACAATTAGAATTTTAGCGATCTTTAGTGTCATGTTATTATATGTTTAACAACATGGATGAAAACAATAGAATTTTAATGTGTTTCAGATTCCATTATTTTATCTTCATCGTCATTACTAAAACATGTTGAAATTATAGTTAGGAAAGAAAAATGTTATTTTAGCAAAAACATTAGTGTGTTTTTTTCCTCAAAAAGTAGCTGTTTTTTTGCACCTAAAAATTCGGTTTTACTGGCATTTTTTAAAAATGTTGAAAATTGACCCTTAAAAAAAAACCATCGTTCCAGTATCAACACTTTTCATTTTCAGGGTGTTTTTTTGCATAATTTTTGGACAAAAAATTTGTTTTCACTGCCATTTTTAAGACATGTTCAAAATTGAACCTAAAAAAAAGAAACCATCGTTTTAGTATACACATATTTCATTTTTAGCACTGTTTTTCATGTTTTTTTGGGGTTTTTTGGCCAGAGTTCCCGTTTCAATGTTTGCATTGTTAATTATGCTCACTATATTGAGGGTTGCATATGTGAAGTGCGTAATTTCGAAAGGCTGTATGAGGCTGGGTTACTAGGAATCCTCCAAACTTTGGCTAAGTGTGGGATCAGTGGAACCGATCTGAACAGTGATAGAACTTGGTTGTGACCACACACTTTGATACTTAATGATATAATGTAGATCATCCAAAACATATGAAATAATACTTCGCTTGATGCTACAACCTTTCTGGCGACTTACGACAAGTGTAGCCCCGTTGATGGAATTTGTGAGGATAATGATGACACTTTTGTAATGGTGTGTCAAACATTGGAAATGAGTGTGAAACATGTCTATATCATGAGAATAAGTCATTTTCACGAAGATTTCCCCTTGATGCAAACCAAAACTCCCCTTTGCAAGACAAGTGATAATTCCCATGCCCGAAAACGAAACATGTTATATAAAGATAAACATGTGAACGACACTTGATATCTGAGAAGGGGGCTTGAAATCATCAAATGACCAATAAGTAACTAAGGAATGATCGATCACATGATCCACAGTAGGCTCCAAAATTTGAGTGTAGGCCAAAATTTTGGAGGGTGTTGAAGCCGCTACAACAGGTTGCTAGTAATTTATGGTAAATATATTATTTACACGAGTACGACTTATTTTCAAAGATTTTAATTTTTGGTGGTTTTCTATGAATCTTAACAATGTAAAATCTAAATGTATCCAAAAATCATGGGATAAATATTGCACTTGCATCCAAAAATTATGGCAAAAAAAATGAGGTGGTTATCCACATGGAATTGTGTTGTGCAAAGGTTGCAGTAACAATCATTACAAAATAAGACCTAAATCAATCATATTGCATATAAATAATTTTAAAGATTAATAAAACTAAAATAAAAATTCAATCCATAATGTTAAATTATGGAGAAGCTGCAATTTTTTTTGATCAAAAACAGAGTAATACTTGATAATAAAAAAATTAAATACTTAATACCATGCCTACAACACAATATAACATTTGTTTTATAAAATATATTTAATAATTTTCATACTATTAATATTATTTTTAAATTCCAATACATTTTATATTTCTTAATTAAATTATTTTATAATATATATTTATATCCTTGTATTGTCATGTAATCTAATCCATCTTATACATGATGGTCATCTATATAGATATAAAATTCATAGAATATAAATTTTGAGTTAAAATAAAAATTAATGAAAAAATACTTCAATGATTAAAAAATATAATAAAATTGATTAATATTGATTTAAATTAAAATGATCTCTCAAATGTGTATTAATTTTTTTTAATGATAAACAAAATGAATTTTTAGAAGTTAGATATTTTCATAAATATATATATAGGAATCGATAACTGAGTTAGTTTTGTATTCACGTGACATGGGGTCGCTACTATTAAAACCTCTAGGGCATATGACCTATTCTCCTCTTCATAGATCTGGTTACGTTCGAGGGAATTAAAGCTTCAATTATTTGATCACAAGACTCCATTTTCACGACAATCGCCAACTGAGCTATACCCCGGGAACTATATATGTGTGTGTGTGTGTGTGTTAAATTTTAAATTTTATAATTATTTTGAAATTTTGAAATTAAATTTACATCTTTTATTTTAGAATCAAAATTTTGAATAATACTAAAATAGTATAAAAGTGAAAGGGTGCATTTATTGCCTAGTATCAGGGTGATGTTTGATTTCGTCCATGCTCAAGTTGACATGCCTTTTTTAAAATAAACATAAAATATGCTCTAAATATAAATATGAATTAGGCTATCAAAAAAAATGAATATACATGTTCGGTTAGTTTTAATTATCTCACTGTGATCACTCGGTTATTAATTGATATGACAACCCAATATGAACGAAATGTAAAAATCCTTCACTCTCACTCTAAACCGTAAATAAAATATTTTGATATCCATATGAGTCATACAGTTTAATAACAAAAAATAGAAAGAGAAAGTAATTAAAATAAAAATAAAAATCTTATATTTTTCTCTTTTGAGAGTTAAAACTATATATTTCTTATACTTTTTTAAATATTTCAATACAAAACCTAAATAATTTATTTATTTTTGTGAATAAAGATTTTTCATTTATGTAAAAGGATTATATCGGTGCTTACAACTTACCAAAATCCTACTAGCGTCACTCTTACCAAATTTATTGACCAATAGGTAATTACCAAAAAAAAATTACAGACTGCCAAAAGAGCTTGGCTAACCGAAAATGACAAGGCACATAAAACCACAAGACCTTCAAGATTAATATGCAACTAAAATCCATTATGAGTATAAAAAATTCATTGGAGCAGGATAATCTAATTAAGAACCAGGTGAAGGCGGAAAATTGAACTCGCAATTCACATGTTTCTCCATGTGGGTCAATCTTCCTTCAAAATGGTCTAATTTCTCCTGTATATGCCACTGCCCCCTTTGCAGGTTGGTCAATTTGTCTTGCATATGCCACTAGTTTCTCTAGATATCATTCATGTTATCGTGTTCCTATCATCGTGTCTATCTCTACTAAGTTGGTCCAAAAATAGAGTGATGTGTCTGAGCTAACTGCCAATTTTTTCATGATTAGGGGCAAATTCGTGAGTGTCAGCTACATAGGCTAGGTTGGGATCTGCACCTTCACCTTGGCTTGAATCCTTTAATTAGTGTCTTCCACACTACCCTCGCTCATCGACCCCCCTCCTAAATCTACCACGTTGACGTGGCATTGTTATCTATACCAAAGAAAAATATGCCCTAGAGACAGAGAGGCTATAGGTGCAGCAAAGGGGTCAAACTCGTTAGGTCATCCAAAACACCAAAAAACTCCTTAATAACAACCCACCCAAAGAAGTACAAAGATGAAACAGGGCTGGGTCCTAAGATTTGTGTAAGTAGGTTCCCATAGCACAATAGAAATAAAGCACAAAAATCTCCAAACAATGACAGCATGTTAGGGGATCTCCCCAGTAAGAAGTCCCAACTAGACCCCAAACCATTTGGTGTAGAAGTCCTAGCAGTAGGGTGACCGCGATTGTGCGCAAAGGTCAGTAAGATGTCCCTGTTGGTAGCAAGAGTGTGACATATGCAGAAAGTTAAGGAAGGTGCATGAATGGGTCTAACACATGTAACGAGGGTATGAGTGTGCCCCTTAGAAACCTATGACAGCACGCAACTTGAAAGGGAACACATGAGAGAGATACATCGCAAGCTGGAAAGAAGGTTAGCCAATGATCCAAAGTGATGGTTAAACCAATAGCACATCTTGAATAAGATTCATACAAACATATATAGAAAATTCCATACATACATGCATAAACAACCAATACATATATCATTAGAGTAACCAAGATAGCTGAAATACAATAACAACGTATGCATGAAATGTGTTGGCTCTGTTATATTAATAAAATGAAAGTTCCAATCATACATATAGCTATGACCAACCACTAATCCCGACAACGGAATGTTACAATCACTATCGCTTGCTCCTCCAAAGAGATATACTAGCTCTGCACTGTAGAGAAGCCAAGGCTCGTTACAATACACTCCAAGCTTTCTCTAAGTTACACCTATAGGAATATTGGCTCCCAAAAGTCTGTACAATGAGTTATGAAGTTCTGTAAATAGAAAAGGGTGGGGTGATCCTTGACATTCCCCTTTGTGACTCTTCACCTACCCTCATGACTCTTCAACTACTACATGATTGTTACATTCTACTGTCGACACTTATTCTTTCAGTTTTACAAGATGTTACATTACAATCCGCACATGTACCCATGTGAGACAAAATAGTCTTGAGCAAGCCATGCAAGACACTACTAAGGCTCGAACAGTTGTGGAAAGACTAACTCTTCGACATCCTCTTGATGATCGATAGTGGCAAACTAATGCCAAGCTTGGTAGTCTGTGATGGTGTCCGCGTGCTCAATGGTGACATCTTCCTAAAAGTGAACTCTCACCTCCATTGCATCTAGGTACACTGATTTGGCACCTCTATCTAACTCATCTAATAACATGCACATCATACTCTTGAGTGCAGTCGAACCAGCAAAATACTGATGCATAGTGTGTGCGTTGATCTCCAAGTTTGCACTAGTGGCTACACGCATCCACTCATCAAAGTACATGTCCAGCTCCAGTTAGACTTGGTTCTTTGACTTTTCCTCGGTGAGTGTGCCAATAGATGGGATCGTTTGTGTGCGCATAATGACATCCATGCTTTTTAACACCCATGCATGTGAAGCCTGCAAACTAGTGATGAGTTGCAAGAGCTCCTCATAGTTCCGGATCTGAATCCGGATGCGTGCCTTCAACTCTACCGCCCTCAGCTTCATCATATTTGGCAAATGAAATGGGGCTCCTTTGTACCTCATTTTCCATGTTTTCATGCGGTCAACAACAATGTGCAGATTTGACAAGATGCGTGCTCTCTTAGCACAACGTTGCTGCCAACCGTTGAGATGGACAACTGACTTGTGCACGGTACCGAATCTAGAATACAACATCCACATGACTATCTCAAGGGATGACACTTCATCCAGTATCGCTCTCTTCAATTCTGCTCTGGCGGATGATGTAGCATGCTCTCCTCCCTACTTGGTCGCTTGTAACTCCTTAGCCATGTGCTCGTTCTCTACTATCAAGAATCGAACACTCGAGTTGGTGGTTTCGACATATGCTCTGGTAGCACCGACCAATGTTGTTGGATGCTTGCACACATTAGATATGATCACTGGTTCTTCAAACTACGCAGGAGATATGTGAACATCTGGAGTGGGCCCTCTATGTGACTGCACAATTTTGTGTTGTGAGTCATCGAAAGTTATGTTGTGCATCTCCACCTTTGGATTGTCTTCAAGGATCTATGTGTCTCCTTGATCGCTTGGGACTTGCTCTTATTCCAGATCTGGTGAAGCCGGTGGGGCGACCTCTTGGTCATGCGGCATGAGGTATGTATCCTGATCTAACTCTGGTTGCACCATGTTTGTGTCTATCTTCTCTAGCATTTGTTCAATCTCTTTAGCTAAGTCCTGCGACTTCTCACCTTGTCTGCTTTGTGCCAACTTTTCAGATGAATCTGCTACATGTATGGGTGCAGTTTCATCAATCTTTGCATGTTTTACCTCCTATTGTGTCTATCCCAGCTGCACTTCCTTCTCTCTTCTGCGCAACTCTTGTTCTTCTTGGATTTGCTACTTCAACTTTTGCAACTCCCTTTCTATTTCCTCCATCCTTTGTTTCTCTCTTTACCTTTGCGTGTTCCTCCTATCGCAATGTCACCTCTTAGCCTCAATCTCCAAAGCTAGTTTCAACACAAGTGGATCTTCTTTGATCTTGCAGCTTTTCTCTGCCTCTACGCTATCAACAACCTTTCTCTTGCCTTTGTCACGCGTAGGTACATTACCTTCTGCTACTGCTGATGATTTTTCTTTCTAGGATGTCACTTCCTTCTACTTTTCCAACCACTGTACAACTATGATGACCGGTTCATTGAGCATGGAGGAGTGATAGAAGTATCTCCATGGGTCTTCTTCAGGCCAATGACATGCCCCGTGAATCCAAGGAAACCACAATATCTCATAGTGTTCCTTCACCAAGCAATGCAGGTCATACAGATTGAAATTTCTGGTGTCGAAGGTGAACCTCTTGAATTCCTCTGTCTCGACATCAGCATGCTTGAGATTTTGTATCTCGTACAACCGAATCCACAAAGGAAGAGCGGGCCAAGGTGCCTTCTTCTTCCTGTGCAGTCTAGTTGATAGCCCTATGGAGATGTTATATGACACCTCTTGCATGATGATATTGTCCATGGAAAACTTTGGTAAAACATGTGGAGGCTTGTCCGCATTGTATATTCGTATGATGGTGCCAAGGGGTGAGGCATACCAATCTGCTATGTTGATCAATGCCTCCATCACTTCTTGCAACATGCAAAGTGGATATTTCTCAAATATCATCTTGTACAACAGGGTGACAAAGTGGTCTGACAACTATGCGATGACTCTGCGGAAGCTTCATTTTGAGAACAACTTGTAGTAAGTGTGCTCAGAGGTCTCTGAAGGTTTCCATACCCAACCCAATCCCGGGAACTATTGACGAGCACAAACTGCATCCATAATGTAATCGGACATGTATGTCTTTGCTTGCTGACCCTTGGGCAAATAACGGGCTTCTGTCACCTGTTCCTTCAACCTGAGAGACAACATGTCGGACCATTTGCAACGTCTTCCTTCACTGGCTAGTTTGTCCAACGTGATTACTCAACTCTGCGTGAAGGTCTTTGTAATATCTTGGCCATATAAGTGGCATGTAAATATGACCAAGTATTGATATTCCTTCCGCAGTATATTCATCTTATAGACCTGGTTGGGTGTTGTCCTGAACTTGGCTGGCTCTTTCACCCAGCTCTTCAAAATATCTCTAAAGTCTGCACTACTGTTGGGTTTGCTAAAGGGTTTCTCCATTATAATGACCGGTTGTGGCAAGTGGTACATCTCCTAAAAGTACTTCGCCCTGAAACCATAAATATTTGTCCCATTGACACTACTCAATATCATCGTATCAGGATCAATGTGTGAGACAATTCAGTGGATCATGTCTGCGCATGGAAATGCAAGATACCTGCATGAAATCTGGTATAAGCCAGACTAGTGAATGTTGACATAAACCCTGCGGTCTTCCAGATTTTCCTCAAATGTGACTGAGAATATATCATTGATGTCCTGCCATTTCATCCTCATGTCCTTTTCTATGAACATCTTGGTGTCTTCGTAGATAGGCAAGCTCATAGATACTTGTTCAACTACATCTCTAGTTGCAGTTTCGACAGTGTCCTTTGACCCTGATCTTTTGGAGGCCATTGAACCTGAAATGTTGAGAGACGAATGAACACCTATGATACTTGGAGAGATAAAAACACTCATGACAAGAAATCTGTTAGTTTAAAACCAAAACAAATTTGAGGACTGACAAGCAACATACCCGGGTGACTGATTGGGAAGATTGCGCAATTTTCACTAGGAGGCTGGGACACTGACTGCCACAACTATGCAAGGCACATTCTGGGATGTCAGGAGGTTGACTAGCTGCTGAAACTATGCAATGCACAATCCAGCCTAGCCTGCTGAGGATTGGAAATTTGCAATGCGTAGTTTCACTCAGCAATGACATGCAAACCCGGCAACTGCATTGCACAATTTTTGGGGTCAGCTAGGCACTGCCTTCCATAATTGTGCAATGCAAGCCTAGAGGTCATTGCTACCCAGATTTGTGCATTTTCTCAGAGGAAGGAAAATCCTTCATCTCCATAAATGCACATTTCTATCCGGGCAATGCAAGTTCCAAGTGAAGCTAGCCTAGACTCGCTGACGAGCGACTGAAAACATGAAAAGTGTTAAATCCATGGCGAGATTGAGTGTAAGCAAGAGTGAATGATCATGCATGGAAACAATGAGTGTAATATTCAGAAAATGGGAAGACATGCATGTGTGTGAAGTGAGTCACCGCAATGACGATCGTCAATGCAGAAACAATGTCATGAATGCAACAGTAGTGAGATGCAAACAAAAACTGAAACAATGCTTCGACAAGCTAACATGCATTAAAACGATAGCAAGCGTTCATTGAAATCAAGAAGACACCACTCACACAAGCCGAAATAATAATAATAATAATAATAAAAATAAAGCGCCATAAAAGCAGCAAAAAACATGAAAAGCAGAATTACCCGGAAAAAGTTGAGTTGAATGTGCCAAAGACTCCTAGATGCGATGTGGTATGTCATAGCTCCAAGATCAATGTGAGGAATGAGCTCTGCAACATCAAATATATAAGTTTTGAGAGGTTGAGGCTTATGGCGTGCATGCCACAAATCTAGGAAAAAGCGACACTTGTAGGGAAGTTTCTACAACGATCTTTTCATGTAACCTCCAACTGCTAAAAATAGATCCCTAAAATATAGGGATGTTTTTTTCCTTTTTCCTTTTTTCAGAAAAGCAACGCATGCATGCAAATCAAGGTTTCTCAGTCCTAGAGGGAATCGATCAACCTGAAAGCACATGTAGAAGTCTGCAAGCCTTGGAATGATATTTGCGTAGTTTCTGGGCTAAGCAAGACTAGCTGTCCCTCAGGCATTGCACAATTTTTGGGGTTAGCAGGTCACTACCTCCAAGAATTACACAATTTATGGGTTGAAGCCCAATTTCAGGCTTGATTACACAATTTCCTGAGGGAGGGCTTCCTGGATGGATTGCGCAAATTTGGAGCCGAGCAGGATCGTGCAAATTTTGGAGGGAAGGCTGGTTCCCCTCCTAAATTGCGCAATTTTCAGAGTGAGCATCTGTACTAGAAAAATGCCTAAGTCTAGAATGATAACCTGTGGTGGGAGACAAACAAGTTAACATGCACAAGCTGGTAGGGAGGCTCCAAAATGAAACTAAGATAAAATTTTGGAGGGTGCCTGTAGCCGCTGCAACACTTGGAAACACACTGGTAGAACTCCATCTCTATGAATGGACCTTGTGTTATAGATCTGATATAAAAATATAAGACAATGCAAATAAACCCAGAAATAATATGAAATGATTCTTTATTGATCAAACCCTCAAGGTAGGGCAACACCATACATTCACTCCTTAAGGAAGGAGAACACTCCACAAGCCATATGCCTGTACATACAATAATCCTTGACAATATTCCTTCCTCTTTCCATGTGGAGTCTCTAGCCTCTATATAGGCCTCATACATACAATACCATGGGTCATTACCATGGTTTCCTCATACCATCAAACTAATCCCATGGGCCCATTTCCTTATTACTAACTACTTGTGGTTCCTTACTTGATATGGGTTAACCACCTTATTTATTACTATGGCCCATCCCATTATTACATTATTACCTTGGGTACCTCCCTTTGTACCCCATATTATCCCCCCTAGATATATAACATTCCACCCACCTTAGCATGTTTCGTCCCCGAAACATGGGAAGAACATAAATAATAAGATCTACTCAAAAGAGTAGTCCATTGGTACCATGCACGTGCATCTAGCCATCCAAGAGAAAGATGAACCCTCGATCTCACTGGTGCCGCGCTCGCTTGAGATGGAAGTTGACCATGGTAGCTCTTCTGTGTTGATGTGTAGTAGGTGGATCTTTGCTCTTCTCTATCTGTCCGGCGGGGGTTGTTGTTCTTGTGGCTAGTTGGTTGCCATCTTTTTGGCTGTTGTCTTGCGGGGTGATGTGGGTGATGATATGTTGAAGTTTTAACCCACAATGTATTTTTCTTTAATTCACCCCTTACTGGAGCCTGACTGTTATGTTGTGGTGCCTGCTGTGGTGTCTTATCTTCCAATATTACTTCCACCACTGAGCCCTCATCTGATGTATCAACACCTGTAACCTTTTCTTCTTCAGCCTCTGTTTGTGTTTGATTGTCGACCATCAACTGCTCATCATCTGATATGTCAGTCCCTAGAACATCTTCCGCGTCAACCTCCGTGGACTCTACTTGTTTATTGATGGAAATATCCTGTAATGTAATTTTCTTCTTTTTATACCAAAGCTTCAGGAATTTCTTCTGCACATTAATATTTATAGTACCCACTGATTCCATCCACGGGTATCCCAAAACAACATCCATATTATTTGTCTCTGAAGTATAAAAATCACCATGCAACACATACTTATCCATAGAAATCTTCAAATCCTTATATACTTGAACATCCTTATCATCCACCTGTGTGTTTTCAATGTGTTTTGCAGGAACTTGCAATTTTTTTGCCAAATTAACATTGATGAAATTATGCTTGCAACTAGGATTTATAGAAACAATGATCTTCTCTTTCTGAATCAATCCATGAACCTGCAATAAGGAGATACCAGCAGAAAATAACCCTTTAGGTTTATTGTTTTCCTTCTTTAAAATAAAATCTTTGCTAGGTTGTGTGTCTATCTATGTGAGTTTATCCACAAGATTAGCTTTACGGTCAAAGTGGTCCATAAGATTTTTTGTGAATGTGTCCCAAGTCAAGGGCCTTCGATAGCAATGTTGATGCCAATGCCACCATTGTCATCTTTCATTGTCCAAGTACCATTTTCCCACACTCAACTGAGTCTCATCATCCATGATGTAATTCAATCTAAAATATTTCTCCATTTGTGCTAGCCATTTGGCTGGATGAGAGCCATCAAATTCATACAAGTCCCTGAAATTCTGACCTAGGGCCGCCATCACAAAAAAATGGGCGAAAATTTGAAATGGCCACAATTCCATCAATATTGCTCAGAATTCCTATTATGACCTGTTTTTGGAAATGGAAAAATCATTCTGCATCTGCCCATGTGATAGAAACCTTGATCCAGGCATTGGAATTTTAGATTTGCGCTGCAACTCTCCCGCCGTCACCAGAATTTATGCAAAAAAGAGCTGATTTTAAATCAGCGATATCTCCCTCATCCGAACTTCGATTTGAGTAATGTTTTTTTTGAAATTGGGTATTTTTTCACAAAGAATCCATATATACAGTTAGATTTTGTAGATCTTGCACCAAGACATCCATATCTGCGCTGCAAACTCGCTTCCCTGAAAAATTATCTGCAACCCCACTGATTTTGAGATCAGCGATATCTCGTTCATCCAGACTCCGATTCAACTGATTTTTTTTTTTTTTTGAAATCGGGTATTTTTTCACATAGAATCCAGATCTACAATTATATTTTGAAAATATTGCACTGAAATGTACAGATCTGATCTGTAAACTCACCGCCTCCGAAATCCTGCAAAAATTTAAAAAAATTTCTCCACTTTTTTGCCCAGGAAAGTGCTCTGATACCACTTGTTATAGATTTGATCTAAAATTATATGAGAATGGAAAATAACCCAAGAATAACAAGATCGAAATAGATATAATTGATTCACTTTATTGATATCAAAACCCTTAAGGTAGGGCAACACCATACATTCACTTCTTAAGGAAGGAGAACACTCCACAAGCCATATGCCTGTTCATACAATAATCCTTCACACAATTCCTTGACATCTATCCATGTGGAGTCTCTAGCCTCTATATAGGCCTCATACATACAATACCATGGGTCATTACCATGGTTCTCTCATACCATCGAACTAATACCATGGGCCCATTACATTATTATTAACTACTTGCGGTGCCTTACATGATATGGGTTAACCACCTTATTTATTACTATGGCCCATCACATTATTACATTATTACCTTGGGTACCTCCCTTTGTACCCCATATTAGCCCCCTAGGTATATAACAACTCCCTAAAGTATGAAGGCCCTGCACGGAAAGAGTTAACCGAAATAGAGAAGCTGGATTCTACGAGTGTGTCACTAAGTGTTGTAATGGCTGCAAAACCCTCCAAAGTTTTGGCCTACACTCAAACTTGGAAGCCTACTATGGATCCTGTGATTGATCATTCCTTAGTCACTTATTGGTCAGTTGATGATTTCAAGCCCCTTTCTCAGATATCAAGTGTCGTTCATGCTTTTAGCTTTATATAGAAAGTGTCGTCTTCAGGCATGGGAATTATTGCTTGTCATGCAAAGGGGAGTTTTGGCTTGCATCAAGGGGAAATATTTGTGAAAATGAGTTGTTATCATCATATAGACATGTTTCACACTCATTTCCAAGGTTTCACACACCATTACACACGTGTTTCCATTATCCTCACAAAGTCCATCGAAAGGGACACACTTGTCGTAAGTTTCCACAAAGGTTGTTGCATTAAGTGAAGTATATTTTCATATGTTTTGGATGATCTATATTGTATCACCAAGTATCTAAGTGTGTGGTCACAGTAAAGTTCTATCAATGTTCACATCGGTTCCACTGATCCCACACTTAGCCAAATTCCAGAGAATTCCTAGCAACCTAACCTCATCCAGCCTTCCTAAACTATGCACTATGCATCTGCAACCCTCAATATTTTTATTTTCCTGTTGGAACTGTGCAATGCGCAGAAATCCCAACCTCCCTTGGCCTCCAAAACTACGTAGATTCTCTCTGCAATGTCCTTCCCTTAGTCGAAGCTCACTGCCTTCAGAAACTACGCAGTTCTATCTCTCAAGCCTCTTTGCTTCCCAGTCCCCCTTGCCTCCTAAAATTGTGAATTTTTTTTCTCCCAAGGCCCCATCCCGTAGCACCCAATGACTGTGTGAATTGTACAATTCTTCCCTGAGTGGGCACTGCGCAATTTTTTCCCTCAATGAGGACTGTGCATAAATTTCCCTTAGTCTGTCCTGAGTTGTGCATTGCACAATATTGGTGATCAATATTGACCCTTGGCTGCTTGAACCACACAATTATGTAGTCACTAGGCCTTCTCCCCTGACCTATCACTTAGTCCCGACCTATTTCATGAATCCAAGTGCTCTATCTCAGGCTAGGGGTTTTAAGACTAATGTCATCTCATCATGAGTGAGTTGTAGATGCAGGTGCTTTCTTACACTATGGCAAGATGATGAAGAAGGAGATGAAGAAGGAGGATATTCTAGATGAAACTTAAGGAGTTGAGGAGAAGAGATAATCATTAGATAAGAAGAACCAAGGAACCTTAGAGTAGGATAGAAGATCAAAGATCAGGATTGCATGAAGACTCTATCTGATTCACAACCCTTTGGAGGGTAGGTACAAAAAACAAAGCACATATTTATTGAAGTTGAAATGCACCTCTTAGGGCAGTATGAAGGACAAGTTACCATTGTTATATCATTATGTCTTCAATGACATGTATGGTCGTAAACATTGAAAGTCATTCCATGTGTTTTTGCTAAGTGTTTCGCTCCCTTTCGCAAGATAGGCAAGATGTTGTCTTTTTGCATGTTGGCTATCACACTTTAGTCATAAGCTCATTCTGGTGGTAGCAAGGGATCATATTTGTGTTTATGAGTTTTCCTAACCATGTAAACACCTGTCGCACTCATCAAATTTTTTTTGAGTACAATTGGAAAAGTGTCGTCACGGTCGTCATAAAGTCTATCTTAGGTGTCACATTTGTCATAACTAGTCATGAAGCTATCACGCACAAGTGACAATGTTATTAATGTGTCGTGGGTGATCAATGTTGTTGACTTGTCAAGTATTCTAAGTGTTAGGGCACAATTGAAGCTTCATCACTTCACTTATCGGTCTCACTGGTCCAACACTTGGCCTTTTCTGAAGAAGCGCCCGACTCTTCAACTTGGATTCACCAAGCCTTCATGGACTGCGCATTGCGTAGTTCTAGTCAATAAGATATGGTTGTGACACTTCTGCAAAATGCACAGTTCATGTCCCCCAGGGTTAATGCACTATGAAATTCCTGAGACCAAGACCCAACCTTCCCTTTTAGAATTGCGCAATCCTTTTAGTCAGCCTTCCCTTCCAGATTTGTGCAGATGTTAGTCATCCTTCCTCTCCAAAACTACACATAAATCTTCCACAGTGGTCCCTCCCTTATCCAGAATCAATTTCTTTCAAAATTGTGTAGAGAGTGTCCCTCAGCCCAGCATGGACTGCACATTTGGTAGTTCCAGGCCTCAAGCCTCAACCCTGGCTACTGGGACTGCGTAATGTGCAGTCACTAAGCCTCCCTCTTCGACCTACAACTCAATTTTGACTTAGTATTTGAAGTTGAATGAACCATCATAGGCTAGGATGTTTTTACGCTGATATCATCTTGTCATGAGTGATTTGTAGATATGGAACCTGAGAGGATGATGAAGAATGAGATCAAGGTGGAAGACATGCAAAGGAAATTATTATATCTGAGCATGCAAACTCATCCATCAAGGAAAAGCAAAGGGACACCAACTAGCGACCATAACCCAACACTTGAGATCATTAAATATTCATGTCACCGAGTCATGAGGAGGTGGAAGACAAGAGTATTCTCAAGAAGACATCACTCATAGCAGAAACAATGGCCTAACACTGCCACAACATCCAAGTAGTTTACATCAGTAGTGCCATGCCATGTTTTGTCATGAGATGTCATATGCCACATCATCATTGTGGACCATGTATATTATATTCAAATGTATTCTAAAGTGGAAGTCCAAAGGACACACATGAATATGGAGAGTCATGTAAGTTGAAAAGTCATAGGAAGTTGAAGAGTCACGAGGGTAGAAAAAGAGTCACAAAGGGGAAACATCACGCCTTGGTTCCTCATTGTATGAGAAAAATAATTTTCACCGTGGCTCCTCTTGCAAGGCATTAGAGAGATCAACTAGTTCTTTGAGGAGAAAGGATGGCTCCAATGTCCCACTATTGGGGCTAGTGATGTACATTGTAAACATGTGTCTTGGAATTTTTTCTTAATAACAGAAGCATTTTAAGGCCAACACATTCTTCATGCATGGACTATGAATGTTTGTAAGACTATTTTGTGGATGTTTGTATTTCATGTTTTCTTTCATATGTAATAAGATAGTTGAACTATTTTAGTTATTTTAGTGCTTCTCTTATTGAGAATGTGTTTTAATGGTTGTTATCGTTGTCCCAACCTTGTGGACTATTCTGCGGGACACTAGAAAATCTTTCCTTGATGTTGGTTGTAATGACCATCACATCCTCTTTGGACTATTCCGCTGGATGTTAGACGAAGCTTTCTACTTCTTGTATGTCTCTTCCTAGGTAGTACTATTACCTCTCACTTAGAGGCTCACTTTTATCACCACTTCTTGACATAGTTGAAACTACACACTCACCATGCACACCTCCCTTACTTTTTCAAACACCCATTGCATCACTCTCCTATGCTGCCAGTTAGAGCCAAGGAAAATATTTAAGGATTTAGAAACTGGGCCTTTATACCGGATGGGTCTCCTACACCAAACTGTGTGAGGTCTAATTAGGACTTCATATTGGGGAGATCCCCTTGGTTGATGGATTTCCAGCACCATCAACAAAATGACACTAGAAGTAGGGCCAAATCATAGGCTATGCTCATTGAGTCTGGTTTGAATCTATTATTTAAAATGGATCTTCCCCAAATCATAATCCTAAGATGTTTTTCTAAAGAGCTTAATTGTACCATCCCTGCAGAAGTTATTCATAACCTGTCCGAATTTAAGTTAGATGGTAAGGGTGAATCAAAATTTTGCGAACATTTGTTTCAAGTTGTTCATCTTTGTCTTTCTCAAATAATATGTTCCAAAGATGTCATGTCTAGATTACTTACCCTCACATTCGAAGGTCGTGTTAATCGATGGTGTCATACATTACCCATTGCGTCTATCCATTCATTCGACCATCTTGCCAAGAAGCTTCATAAAGCCTTCGATAAGTATAACTACCAAGGTGTTTGTGGAAGAATCAACCTTCTAAGAATGACGTTTGATGAACCAATTGAGGATTTTTCTGATCGATTCCTTCACATCTATTATGAAATTCCTAAAAAACATCTAAACTAGGATTTATTGAAACAAGAGTTTGAGTGCTCGGTTCTGCTTCCCAAACACTTGCGAATCATGAGACACCTCAAATCTCAGAGGAGGATATTACCACCCCTCTTTTTATTTGTCCTCCTCCCTTTCTAGTCTCAATGCAGGTACCTCCTTGTGTGGTTGTAAAATTGGGAAATCTGTGAATCGAATCTCTAGTCCATCTTCTCATTCTTCTTCGACTTTCCATGATTTAGATTCAATGGAGAAAATTCCAGAATGGCTCATGAAGCCTACGGTGACGACTGACTCCTCCATTTCGCAAGATGTTTTCACCATTCACAACTTTAGTCTTAAAGCTAATCAAGATTTCTATTATCCTCTATCATCTACACATCCTGAATATTTGTACCATGACTTGCTTGATCGATCTACTCCACCAACTAGTTCTTCACATTCTCTTGATTCTCAAGGCGCTGGATCAAATTATGATAAGGTACAAAGCAATCACATTACATAGGTATAGGAGCATAAAGGTGAAGACAGTCTCAATATTTCCTCCTTTTTTCTTTTTCTTTTTTGTTTCAGAATATTCCATGTCAAGATATTATGTTTCCACTCTTGGATGATTCTCAATTTGCTAATCTCGGTAGAAAATATAATGCAATCAATTATTTCGATCAACCCCCAATCTTGGGTGGTAATCATTCTAATGATGATGAATCTATTGTTGTATCTTGTGACAAATGCCCAAGCACATCACATGATCTTTCAATTTCTCATTTAGATATAGAATCTGGTTTGGTCAAATAATATGTTCATATCAAAGCTTCCTCTTCACCTCACTATCCCTTGTTTCATACCATTTACAACACATCTACTTATAACGGAGATATTCCATGCTCTTCTGTTTCTTCATCCGATGAATTATCCACTCGATTGACACAACGTGGCGAGGCTATCCATGATGAAATTAAAAACAGTCAAATCATAAAGAACCCTTCCCACTCCTCATCATCTCTTCTATTGCATGAGGAAAACTCTTCAAATCAACTTGCTCATGAGATCTCAACTATTCATTTATCTTCGAATTTGCAATTAGAAGAGTATTCCAACTTGAGAGATCTGGTTGTTGAAGTTGAAAAATCTGGTAAAATCTGTGACAAAGATGACTGTTATCCGATGAGTAGTGGTCTTACTGAAACCAACAATAACAACTATCCTCAAACTATGCATGATCTGGTCCAAATTTCAAAATGCGATTCTACAATCCTGGGAAGTTCCGGGACCTGCTAGGGGGTCAAGGCACTTCAACTTACATTGATGGTTATGTCAGGATCTTGTGAGTCTGGTAAGCCCCTCTAACTAAGTCACATCTGGTTTCTCTCCCACAATCCTTCTTTTTTCATGGCTTCATTCAGTGTAAATCTCTTTCTTAAAGATGTTTGGTATTTCAGATTAATCTTTCAAACTCTCGAGATTTTACTTCATACTGGACACAATAATCTTTTTTAGTTCATTCTTCTTCATGCAAATCTCTCACATCAAACTCGCGTTGGGAATGTGCATCTCTCATAGAGCCATGGAATTGCAAGGTTGATCACTCTAAGGACTATCTTTTCCTGAAGGAATCATGCTTATCAAATTCATCCATTGATGGTCAACTCCTGGGTCTTCTTGTGAATTTTATATTGCAAATTTGTCCTCTCATCACATTAGAAATCCTCTTGAGTAATAATGAATGCTCAAGTTGTCACACTTATCAAGTTCTTCTTTGATCACAATGTCCCAACTGGTCTCATGTATTTATGGTTTTGGCATCCTTTTTAAAGTGTTTTGATGGCTACAGTGCTTGTATAATTTGTCACCAGTTGCAGGAAAATGGTCTGTCATATTTGGCTCGCAAGGAGCCTTGTTTGATTGTTTAGAGAATTTGTGAGATTGTTCAAATCGATTTTTCTTTGTTTATTGCAAACTAGAAATCCAATGCTTCAATCAACTCATCTGACCATTTATCTGTCTTCGGTGATAGTCATTCAACTTATCATTTTCCCATTAGCACATCCTATCACAGTTGTTTCACACTCCTTGATATTCATTGCTCAACATCTCCCTATTCATATTTTTATCAACAAGGCGAGTCACTTCAACCTTCGTTGATGGTTATGGCAGGTCCTCACTATCTTGGCATGACCCCTAAGAATGAGCAGATCTATTTTACCTTACTAGTTTCCTATCATGATCCCACTCCTCTAATAGAAAATTCATCTTTTCCAAGATTTGAGGGTTTTCAAGAGGGCCATTACAAATTTTATGATCCAATCGCTGAATATATGGAACAATCTTACCTGGAAAGCTCTATATCAAATAAGAAGTTTCAATCTTTGCTTGCACTTGCTAAGGGGCTTGGTTTAGATGAAGACACATCTGTAAGATGCTTCCGAGGTTTGTTGAAAAATGGTATTCATCGAAAAGGTAAGCATGTGAATTGGATGAAAGTAGTGGTTTTGACATATCTTTCTGCTCATAGGCAAGACCTTCCTTTGCTTGTGCAATATTTTTAGGTTTTTATATCTTCTGTTGGAAATCACTTTTTATCTGTTTTAATTGTTCATATCTTTATGGATGCAGGTCAGGAACAAATACGGTGGCTTCACTGGAAATTTCATTATACGTGACTCGAAACTTCTAGCTGTTAGGTTAGGAGAAGGATTAGCTGCATCCTACTTTTCCCTTTTTTGCACTCATTCTGTAATCATTCCTTGTAGTTTATCGTCATTTTCTTATGTTTTCTTTACCCATTTTGTTCTCTTGTCTTCTAGTTTTGTTTCCTTCTTGTGTGTTTTCTTTCTTTTCATCTTGCTTTCTTTTTGGTTGAGTTTCTCCTTTTGTTTTCATCATGTGAATAAGTGTTGTGCCTGAACTTGTTTTAGCTTCTTAGTGTGTGTGTGGACAAACTATAAAGGGTCTTGTGACACTTCACCATTTGGCTAGCCATCTATTTGTCTTCCTTGTGTTGGTTACATCTTTTGGCCGATGAAGTTCCATTGAAAACTACAATCTGTCCATAAGGAGAATTTTGGTCCAACCATGAACCCACGTCTAGTCCAGAAACCTCATGCCTACTCTCAATTTTTTTTTTTCTTTGGTGTTCTAAAGGTTATCCAACTAGTAGAAGTAGAGAAGGGGAAAATCTAAACGAGAAAACCCAAATAAGAGGTCTCTATATTCTTGTATGAAGGAACAAAATCTTCTTCTCTCAATAAGTCGGAATCCCTCTTCCGCCCTAAAATAAATAAGTGGCAATGCACAGTTCTCTTTAAATAAATAGATAAAGGTGAAATAAGAGAAAGGCTTCATGTGCAGAGAGATGAAGCAAGCAACTTCATCGGGCTACTATCCAGGATAGCTTGCAGCGGAGCAATGTTTATGTTCCCACGTGACTCTGTCGGGGTACTTTCCAGGCTTTTTGGCAGTGGAGAAACACCAAAGATGAAAAATTAAACTCTAAAAATCTTAAGCTCGTGAGCTACACTTCCCTTCCCAACTCAAAACATTATGATTATGTTGAATCTTATGTTGTGTTCGACTGATAAGGTATAAAGGGGACCATGTCTAGTCATGGGATAAGTGGAAAAGGCCAAGGTAATATGCACAATGAATCAATACTCTTGAAGAACCAAGGTCCTGCATGAAAGGAGTTAACCAAAACAGAGAAGCTAGACTCTACTAGTGTGTTGCCAAGTGTTGTATCAATTGAACACCCTCCAAAATTTTGGCTTACACTCGAATTTTGGAGCCTACTGTGGATCTTGTGAAACATATGCTTATCAGAAGATGCCTTTCGGACTCATAAATGTAGGTGATACATTTCAACGTGCTATGGATATCTCTTTCAAAGGTCTGATTAATAAATCAGTGGTTATTTACGTAGATGTCATCACAGTCTATTCTAAGGATAGAAACAATCATTTAAATGACCTAAAGCATATTTTTGAAAGATGCAAGAAATATGGCATTTCCTTAAATCCACCAATTTTGCTTTACCAGAAGGAAAACTCCTTGGATTTATAGTGTCCAAGAAAGGGATTTACATCGATCCTGATAGAGTCCAAGAGATTGAAAAAAATCCTCTCCCACATAACAAAAAGACCATGCAATCGTTCCTAGGCCAAATTAATTTTGTAAAAAGATTTGTCCCAGATTTTTCATAGATTGCCCTACCCCTTCAAGCAATGATAAGAAAAAATGTAGTCTTCAAGTGGGATAAAGATGAAAGAGAATCATTTGAGTTGATTAAAAAATCCATTATCAATGCTCCTTCTTTAACAACCCCTAACTTTCTCAAACCTTTTGTGTTGTACACTTTTTTATCCGATATATCATATGCAGTGGTTTTAACACAACTGAATAAACAAAATATCAAGGCACCCATCTCTTTTTTCAGCTCTAACTTGCAAGGTGTCGAGTTAAATTATTCAGTTATTGAAAAATAGGCTTTCATTGTTTTTAAAACCTTGAAACATTTCAGACCTTTTCTTCTTGAAACCCATACAAAAATAGTAGTACCTTACCTTGCAGTAAGGCAATTGTTGATTCAAAGAGAAGTAGGGGAGAAGATAGCCAATTGGGTTACTGGGCTTCAAGAGTATGATGTAGAAATCAGGCTAGCTAAAATTTTTAGTGGCCAAGGTTTTTGTAGGATGTTGACTGAAGCTTCTCACCTATCAGTAGAAGAACACCAAGGTAATGAAGTGCAGATATCAAAGGTAAGCCTCAATGATGCACAATTGCAATATGCTAATTTGAAGTTTTATTTGAGGAATGGATATCCCCTATGCATCTCAATTATAAAACAAAGCATGCTTTAAGGTTGAAATCAAATCAGTGATGTGTTGTTTTGAAAAAATTATGATTTGGTAATCTTAAGATTCCTAGAAAAACCTAAAGCTGAAAAGGTCATGTAGGAATTACACGATGGATCAACTGGAGGACATTTTGGAGGAAATACCACAGCTCACAAAATCCTCCATGCAGGTTATTATTGGCCAACACTATTCAAGGATGCGCATGAATATGAAAGAAAGTGTAAAACCTGTCAAACTACAACTGGAAGAGAAATGAATCAACATTCCCTTTGCAACTAGTGAACATCCAACAACAATTTGAATAATGGGGATTAGATATAATTTGTGAGATTGTTCCTAACTCTTCCAAGCATAACAAATACATCCTTACAACTACTAATTATTTTACAAAATGGGTGGAAGCTACCCCTCCTAAAGATAGATAATACAGAAAGCATTACGAACTTCATTGATTAGTACATAATTACCAGGTTTGGCTTGCCCACAACTTTAATGTTTGACAATGCATCTTATTTCTCTGGAAATACAATGGTATAATTTTCTTTGAAGAGAGGTTTTAAATTAAAATATTTAGCCAACTATTATCCACAAGGTAATGGACGAGCAAAATCGACAAACAAAAACCTCATCAGAATCATCAAAAGGACTATTGACCAAAATCATAGGTTGGCACAAAGCATTGACATTTTCTCTTTGGGAAGACAAAATTACATAGAAGGCATCTATTGGTTCTTCTCCTTTTGCTTTATTTTATGGAAAAGAAGTTTTTCTCCTCACAAACATAGCAATTCCATCTCTCGCCCTAGTGCAATTCATCAATAAAAACCCTTCCTCCTCCTTGCAAGCAAGACAATTCCAGATTCTTAAACTCGAGGAAGAACAAGAAAAGGCTAAAGCAACCCACTTCCATCATCAACAATTGCTCAAAGCCTCTTTTGATACAACATCTTCCAGTCATAAAATTTTTGAAGTAGGTGATCTGGTTTTGAAATGGGACAAAGCACACGAAGAAAAAGTTAAACCTACCAAATTCCAAAGACTATGGCTTGGCCCTTTCCAAGTCATTGACAAAATTGGTCAATCAACATTTCTTTTACAAGACTTATCAGGAAGGATAGATTCCTTGCCCGTTAATGGGAAGATTCTCAAGAAATATCTTTCCTAGAAGATAACCTCTTCTGATTTTGTATCATATTCCCTTTAAAATTATTAGGAAAATAAAGGTTAAATAGTATTTACTTTTGGTTTTTCAAAGTAAAATCTTTGATAATTTTTTATTTTTATTTTTCCGCTTCTATAAGTAGGAGAAGTTAAATGAATAATTAGGACATTTGAGTATTAGAGTGAGCCTGATTTCCTTGGAAAAACTTGAACTCGCTGAAATATTTATTCTATGAACAAATACTTACCTTTACAAAGTATATATGTCTTGTTATCTGTCAAGAAAAGAATATTTAACCTAGTAAGGACTTTCTGCAGATCGGTATCTTAAAACTCTATCATTATCATCCAAAACTCTTAAATGAGCCAATTATTCCCCCCATCTGATAAAACCTTCCTTTTTTCAGAGTGTAATTCTAAAATGTAAAATAATTAGAAGATAATAAGTCTCATTACAAGCTTGTTACCATGATCATAGGGAAATAATTAAACTACATACCAAAACAGGGTAATAGCCAATGATCTAATCAATCAAAGGACAAGGGGTCTCATCAAGAGCCAACTTGTTCATTTTAGTTACAATCAATGAGTGGCATTGTCATTATTAGGTTACCAAGCCTAGACAATGTCTTTTAAGAAACAAGAAAGAAAGAGATAAGATCCAAATGAGATTGGAAGCAAGTGAATACCATTTGAATTTTTAAGATTGCTTCAGATGGGACAATGTTTCATTGTTGGTTAAAAGATAACCCTATCGAGGCTATGAATGCCTGCGGGCAGTAGAGGCTCTATCTGTGATAAATGAGTCAAAAAACAAAAAAGTTAATATATAGAAAGACACCTGCTATATCTCTTTAAAATCTTAGTATTGACTGGTGAAGGAATTTGAATTTTTATCACTATAAAGGGTAAAGTAGTTGAATAAATAGTCTGGGTAAGTGACTATGATTCTAGGGAAATGTTGTTTACTTTATAACTTATGTAATTGTTATTCCTATAAATCTTCTTACTTTAAGATTTTTAGAAATTTCAAAAACCAATCAGAGATAGATGGTTCTCCCAAGTGAATCGCCAATTGTTTTACTATGAAACAACCCCCCCATTTATGTATAATAATAGCTAATGTTATACATATAAATGGGGACCCTTTTAAATTTTTTTAGTATTTAAAAATAAATCCTAACTCTAAGAAATTGCCTTGAAAAAACTCTTAGAACGATCAATTTTAGGATCCCCATCGTTAATCGCAAATCACATTTTTCCATGTGATGATCATAAACACCTTAAAGAAATTGCGATATGCGATCAAACCTCTCGTTGTGACATACCGATCAAAACCCCTTAAGAAGTCGCAATTGCATTTTGTAAGAGCCGCAAGTAAATAAGACCTGTAACGCTATATAACATTGTTTTAAAAACCGCGATGCATGAATCAGGCAACACCCATGGGAAGTAACTGTGTTTTAAATATAATAATGAACTGTTTGATAAGGTAATTAATATTTAGTGGCTCGAGGAGAGGTAATGATTTTGCAAGTTATGGCTAGTTAATGCTGAATATCTCATTTGAAATCCTCCTACGACTCAAAGTCTTTTCACAAATCTTTTAGCCTTAATCGCCCAATATTATCTACGCTGATATATCTCGTCCATTTCAGGCAAGTTGCAAAATATATGTCATTGCATAAGGTGATGTAGAAATAGAAAACGCTGAGCATTGCATAGTCCGAGCTTACAAAAATGTCTACTATATTCTCTGATACGGTCTGCAGTGCTGATGGGGGTGCAACAGCGTGGGAGATGATATACAATAGGCTTGAGGATGAGCGTCGCAATATTACTGTCACAAGAGTGACATCTGACTTAGTAAGACCTTCGGGACTCCAATTCAAGGATGTCGCCTGTTCTTTCCTTCATAGGATAGCAGTAAGAGCTAAAATCCTCCCATACACTTATATGATCAGGTGGGTGGTGGAAAACCTCACCATTGAAGATAGTCAATTCAGGAATTTGAGAATGGAACTCATGGGGTCATTCAGAGAAGAGGACTTAAAGCAAATATATCATATAACTGACCCTCAGGATATATATGATAAGACATACATTTCCCACTTCAAAAAGCAGAATGAAGAACCCCTCAAGATGATTCAGGGTTGGAGAGTATTGGAGAACACGTTCAAATTGATAAATCGAGTATGTATCCTATAGCCTCTTTGGCGAAACCATACAACTATGTAGTTGTTATGTTATGTGGACTATATGGGTTACCTAATAATGCTAAGTTTTCCATAGAATGGATTCCTTTGGTTGACGCATGTGTTAATTCCCACTTCATGAGCTGTGCCACCATCTTATCTGATAACCTAGCCACCATCATCACCGAATATCGACAGAAGAGATCCTCCTCTCCAGATAACCTTCCTCCATTCTATTTTAGTGCCTACATTATGGACGCCATCTATTTCTGCACTAAATTTCCAATTATGGGTTGTAAATAGACCTTGCATTACCCCTACCCTATCCATCTCAGTCATAAGAAAATTGGGGAATCCTATTATGTACCCCATTTCTACAAAATATGTCATGTTGATATTTTTCCATTGTATCAATTAATTTTCAATAAGAAAGCCCCCAGGTTTTCCCAAGAAGGCGCTATAGACCTTCTCGTTGTCGAAAAATATTTTGTTAATGAATGGTTCACCTACATTATGGTTTTTGGTAGCACGGAAGACCCACATGTCCTCCCTCTATATGTTTCTCTTTTAGATTGTTAGCCAGAGAAATAGCCCACTAGACCATGGGAAAGGGCTTGACCAAAGTTGTTAAAGAAAGCAAGAATTTGTTATGTTCATCTTTTCCTATCAGGTGAGGTTCTTTTTCCTTAGCAAATTTTAATCATGTGATAAAGAAGTCAATAAGACTATAAGGTCTCAGGCTCCATACTTTGCCCAAAAGGCAATTTGATCCAAACAAGATAGCATATAACATCACCACTTCAGTAAAGATCAAGCCTTATAACCATGAGGCTAATAATTTTGAAGACCTTGGCGAGGAAAAATCTGAGTCCTGGAGATTTTGAGAGATTTCAGGAGTTTAGAAACAAAAGGATCAAGGTAATCCCACTACATTTGTTGAAAATCGAGGAGAAGCCTACTCCCAGTGGGACTGCCAACAACGAGGCACCTAATTCTCACTTAGAGTCTCATGCAGATACAGGGAAAGTACTGAACACAGAGAAGGCCCAAGACATTGATACTACTGTAGAATCCAGTAGGAAATTAGCCGAAAAACAGGGTATGAGTACCCCACCCAAAGATATTGTTTCGGAGATCAAAAGTAGCAGTTTGGAGTAGGAGTGGGATCAATTCAATAAGAAATTACAAGACAGTCCCAAGATGATTGATGTCCAGAAAACTACAGAGTATCAAGCTCCTCTACATGTTCAGAAGAATATAGACTCTAAACTGATGGACTAGCAAGTGACAATGTCTCAGTAGATTGAAATCATCCCCGCTCTGTCCACATCAGAAATTTTCTTGAAGGTGACTGAAATCCCTCCTCTTGATGTGTTCTACAACCTGCTAAACAAGGTTGTAGTAAGGAGACAGAGGAAATGGAGAAGGATTGAAACACCTGAACTCCCACCCGGGAATGAGCAAATGGACATAGTTTGGAAGGATGTCCCTTCCAACCCAGTTGAAAACTTGACGTTATTATCACAATTTACAGGAGCATACACAACTACTACCATGGACAAGGCTACTGAAATATCTCTTTTGTTGAAAGAAAAAGAAGAAAAGATTGCACAACTCAAGCAGCTGGCCCAATTGCAACAAAGCATGGAGGTGATGAAAATAAGCCATGAAGCAAACATATCAGACAAAAATATTCAACTCCAAGACTTGCAGCAAGCCATGGAAAGATATAAGGATGTTCCTACTATTGAGGAATTTATAAAAGAGGTGTTAGAAGTTAATTCGCTCTTATTAAAGAAGTAAGAACAATTTTTCCAAAAGATGTCACATATCGCCCCTTATCCGATCACTAGTGACCAACTAATGGATAAAGCGATTGACTAGAGAACTGAGTTTACTGATCTAAATGCCAGAATCTCAGAGTTCATCGAATGGAAAGAAAAATAAGAGGGGAGGAAAGCCTATCTGCCTAAGATAGAGGAGACACACAAGGACATTTTTTTCACAAGAAGATTTTCTACTATATTCCAAATGTTCTCATCATCCTCCAAAAACTCCTCCTTGATACCAATCTGCAAGTCCATCTCCATTTCTTTTTCCTTTTTAGCAAAGGTTTCTTCAACATTGAATATCTCCTCCTCGTTCTTCGGTACTCCTTGCACCAAAAAAATAATTGTTCTGGCTGATTTTTGCCTGAGAAAGCATTTTCCCCTATCATCCGTTGGAGGCAAGATGGCCTTGGCAAGGCAGTCCGGAAGAACCTATGGAAATCTATGAATGACTTAGTCCCTATAACTCCTTTCGACGACAAACTGGGGTGTGAACTGAGAAATACATTGAAGGTGAGAGACTACATTTTGTTGAGAAATGCAGGTTGTTTGCTCTGTATATGTGAAAAAAAATTTCATATAAGCCAACGACAGTGGAGACCATGAAGGTAGTTGTTTCTGAACAGGAAGAAATCAAGCGCTCTAAGGTAGCTTTGGAAGAGAAGCTTCTTTGCTTGCAGTCAGATTCCTTTATGGCATTGTAAATCATGAGCTATATTTTCACACAATCTCACATACTTGCCACATGGATTACAATACTCTATCCTATTCCCACAAATGTTCAAATGTTTATCAAGATCGATAACTGGTAGTGAAAACTTACACTTGTCATGTTCATGGGTGACTAGTAATTCACAATCAATGGATTTCCCACACCTGAACAAGATAAAAACAAATATCTCTTATGGTTCCACTGGAAAAATGATGTGATAGAATTTGGGTTTGAGGTGAGGACTGATTTAATGCGCTCCTCATCCATGCTTGGTCGTGGACATGGAAGACCCAACAGTTACCTGAGCATTTTCCAGAAATGCGTAGCAGCTCTAAAACTTCAGTGTTGAAACATCATTTCTGGCCAAATGAAAATGAATTTCGAAAAAATAAAATGTGGGATTTTCTCAGAATGGGTTCAGTTATAAAACCTAGGATTTATTTTCCCAAATTTGTCACCGATTGGGAGATATTCGGGGTTCTCTGGAGCCTTACTTGGAAAATTGCGTGAGAAAAAACGGTTTACAATTAATGCACAGAGGCAGTTGCGGCCCTGATCTAATATCCCTGATCTATAGGAGGTAGATCCACCATGGAGATGTTGAGAAGTACCATATTAATTATTAACTTGGTGAGCTTCAGAAGGATTGAATTGTATTTGCGTCTAGAAGCAAAATTGACCAACAATTATGTTTGTTCAGACTCAATGAATTGAGTACAATTGAATATATTTCATTATTTAGAAATATGGCATTCTAGCTGATCATTATTGTGTTGAATTGTATTTGCGTCAATTTAATCACATCATGTAGCTATTCAGTTGAATTGTATTTGCCTCTAGAAGTGGAATTGTCTATGGGTTTTGACTGTTGAATGTTCAGACTCAGTGACTTGGGTACATTTGAATGTGCAGACACAATGAGTTGGATACAATTGAATTTAAGGCTTCATTGGGATTTATGTTTCCAACAATGATAGGCAACCAAAAACCAGTCATGGGTACAATACATGTAGTTGGGAAATCGTTTTCAACTCAGAAAACACAGATTTGCTAGAGATTTTATGGTCGTGCCAAAATCAATGCCATTTATGCAATGTTATTCCTTCAATAGTCAACTCCTAAAGGGATTACGATTTTCACTACCGACAGTAATGATTGAATTTAGGTCATGAATCAGGTTGCTTTGATGGTGTCGTATGGTACAAGGATGACAGAGTGTGACTGATTTATTAAAAAAAAAAAAAAACCCTAAGGTTTTCTGTGGTACAACCAGTTTTAGGCTCAAGACGACGATATCTAAAGTATATTGGATGGAATTCAACATTGATCCGGCTTCTTTCAGGAATTCTCCCGCTTCTCATTTACCTCAGTGGCCATTGATTTTTGGTGTGCCTTGCTTTTCACTCATGGCAAATTTTGTATTAATTTTGATATTATGTGTTTTTCGTATATGTATATTTTGATGTTAGTGGAATGTTGTTTTAATGTTTTATATGTATAATGTGGGTTATGTTTTGTTTTTAAAGTGAAATAAATAAATAAAAAATAAAAATAAATAAAAATAAAAGAATTGTTCTATTTGCTAATTTTTTTTTTTGGAAGAAGTATTGATCAATTTGAAGATTGGATTGGTTATTTGTTTATAACAAAAATGCATAGTTGTGTGTATTTAAGTGTTTGTTCAAGATTTTAGCTACCGAAATTGCAAAATTCTACAGATGAACCACAATTCTGCAACTATGTATTTAACTCAATGATCTACTTGTCAACAATGCATTCTAATCAGAAAATCATGATCAAAATTTATTGGTTTTGTCAAATGATTATGTTTCCAAGCATGATGTAGGATGGAAGAAGAACTATGAAGGCACTTTATCTGCAAGATCGATTGATGAATTTTTTATTGAGGATTGTTTTGCAGGAACCATTAAGCATTTGCAAATAATATTTCTTTTTCTTTATGAAATGTTATGATTCAAACATAAATTGAGTAAATTGGATTTATTATCACAATTGTGAAATTGGACTAACTATTTGAAATAAAAACACATCATGAACCTGTCAATTATGCAATTTTTTTGTATGTACCTAGAAAAATTGATCACTTCTCTTTGAACACACTTATGTTTGTTGCAATGTTAGTGCCATGTTTGTTTTCAGCTTCCAAGACAATCGAAGAATTAAAGGAAGCCAATTATGCATGATTGGTTTTCTACGACCAATTTCAAGAGATATGAACCAATTGAATCCATTATCCATAAATTCCATCATTTTTCCTCTCCAAACTCACAAGCTATTCAAGCATTTTCGCTAAGCATCGTCATCACCATTTTCCTTGCAAACTGTCGCATGTTTCCTTTACATTTTCCATTCACATTTTCCATAATTTCCATTCATTAACCCATTAATAGAGACATTCAACTCGGTTACACGCTGATTTGTCCTTTTTCTTTCCGTTCGCTTGTTTACCCTCTTGCCATTAAATAAACGTTGATCCACTGCAAAAAAATTCATTCATATTCATCATTTCATACTCTTGTTAGATGATGGAGGATGCATTAAGGCCTCCCTTCTAACAATTCTTGGCCTATCGACATCAGCACATTATCTAGGTTCAGGGCTAGAGTCCTTATTAGTACCTTGAGGCTTGTATGCATCAATGACAAGTTCTCTCGCTCACAATCATGGGAATACATCAATGTACCTTGATTGTTAGATCTTGCAAGTGGCTCGACATCAACTCATTTATTCGCACTTTGCAAGATGTACTTAGGTACCTTGGCACTCGTTGACATTAATGGCGAATTTTCCTTGCATTGGTTAACGATATTCATCAATGGCCAGTAATCCAATGAATTCTCTTCATGCTCGACAACAACACATTTATTCACATGACTAGAATTGTACCATCGGGTTTTGTAGCAGGTGAAGAATATATCATTTCAACATTTTGTAGTAGATTTAGCAGCATAAATAAATAATCCACTTTCACCACCTTATCCACCATTTATGCAACAAAGAAGCAGATGAAATTCTACATTCTATTCCATGATCCAACAATAGCTACAACTTCTCTACATATGCACAATTTGTCCACTTCCTAGGTAAGTAAAGGTATGTTCTTTTCTAGCTTTTAATCATAGAATTCCTTTAATACTAAAATTATAATTTTTGGAAAATACTTCACCATATTTCCTTTCTCATTTGAAAAAAAAAAGTAAATACATTTAGTTGGGGGAAGGGACATCCATTTATTATCACATCCATATCACTTCATTCCATTTTACTTCATTTCATCCTAATGTTGAAAATAACAATAAGAAATGCTAAAAACAGAAATGCTAAAAATGGCATTCCTATAGATAGCATCTCAGGATACATTCCAATTTTAATTAGTCCTTAAATTAAAATTGTGAATTAAAATTCGAATTTGAGCTCAACAGTTGTTTGTAAAATAGTGAATTAATTCATCTTGAGTTAATTAGTTAGAGAAAATCAAACATGAAGTCTATGTGAAGACATGCAATAGTTATCCCTTTGATTGAGGAAGTTATCCCTTAATTAAGGAGATTAGGCTGATTTGTGCTTTAAGTTGTAATTAGTTAGCTTAGTTAACTAAGTTAAGTCTAGTTAGATTAATTCCAACAGTTTGTGGAACTGATTTTGAGTTCAGTTAGTTAATGCATGCAATTAGTGTATTTCAGATAAATGAATATTCTCTCATAAATCACTCATCCATGTCATTTCAGACAGAGACCCAGTTGAGATTAAAGGACGGGACAATGTACTATCAGTTGCAGGAATATTCCCATGAGGATATCTCTTGCATGTAGAAGGAATTTTTTCCTTAAGGATTGCACAGTTATTTCTGAGGTTGGTGAGCAATGTGTGAGGTAATTACACATAGGTGGAAGCTTGAGGACCTAGGAGAAATTGCGCAAGGAAATAGGAGGATTGGAGGACTAAAGGAAGGCATATGTGTTGTCTATTCTATCTATGAGCAGCAGCGAGGGATTGTACTGAGAGTTGGATAGCTTGTGAGCTAAAGCTTTGTGTAATCCTGAAATATTTCCACTTGTATGACAATACAGATAGCAGGGTTTTTAGCTGAGGCTTTCATCAGAGTATTATTTTGTGTTTCATGTGTGATTGAATCTTCTTCTCTATTCTATGTGTTCTATTTGAGCTTGCTCAAAATCGATTAAGATTCTGCAAGTTTGATTATAGAAGTAGATTAAGTATTTTGCTTTACTACATTGCAGTTTAATCTACGGTGAAATTTCTACACCTAACATACCCGTCCTAATCAATTATGATTGCATTATGGTTCAAAAGTTATGTGATTTCCAAATAAATGTCTAAATGATGAGCATATTATATGGTTGATTTATGCATTCTTAAACATGTTCAATGAATCTTACTGCAGCAAAAAGAAACAAGGTATTGAAACACAAGAACCAATACCAATTAAGATTTGGTTGTCACACAAGAACCAACCAAACATGTTGCAATTCAATGTATGACAAGGAATACTTTGCAAAACGAAATAAAATTGTCAAAAACTATCAAATGCAAAGTTTAAGGACATATGAAATAATCCAAGCTCATTCAAAAGAAAATCATGATTAAGAAATACAATAGATTACATAAGGACATGCAATAACGTCAGTTGGGGGGAATGTAGAGTCTCCAAAATGTATTCAAAATATCATCCACTTTCATCTTTATCATCACCATTTCACTCACATGTCACAAATCCATGACCATATAACCTCTCATTAGCCTCCATTTTCATAATTATATGGGTTACCTTTGTGTTTTCCAAAATTTAATGATTTATAGTATTATAAGTGAATTAAATGGTTAAAACTTAGAAAAATGACATCTACTTGCTAATACATAAAAGTGGCTTGAGTTTCATGACATGTGTAGGTCATTTGTAAGCTTCCAAGACACCCTTATGCGGCATCCGATGCTCAAATTCGAATTATCTTCAAGATATGGAAGAAGATTTGGATAAAGGTCAAAGAGTATATGTGTCTCATCATTACCTATTTGAGTTGTAACTCTATGATATTTTCTAGGGATCCTGGGAGAGAATAATGAACCTCCATTAATGAGGTAGATTCTTATGTTTTTGTATAAATAGAAGGGCCTTCTCCTTTGAAAGGCATGTGTAAAGTTGGGGAAATGCTCATGTTTTGAATATAGAATTAGGATTTGGCACCATGCTCATGAGTGATGTTCACCATGATTTGGTTATGCTTGCATTTGGAGCCTCTCAACTTGCCATCTCTTATGCTTTTGGATTGGTCACCTATAATGTGTGAGATTTATTGTTTTTCATAGATTAAGATTTATTACTTTCATAGATTAAGATTTTTTTCTTTCATATATTTTCCTTTGTGAGAGGTTAAGAGTGATTGCCTTTATTTTCTTTCTACCTAGAAGTTAAGAGCATTTGTTTTTATTTTCTTTCATATCTTTTCCTGTGTGAGAGGTTAAGAGTGATTGTTTTTATTTGCTTTCTACCTAGAAGTTAAGAGCATTTGTTTTTATTTGCTTTCATATCTTTTCCTGTGTGAGAGGTTAAGAATGATTGTTTTTGCTTTCATTTATGAAAGAGTGGTGTGCTTTTCAATTCCTGCAATATTTAAAGATTAAGATTTCAATTCCACACGATGTACTATAATTGTACTATAATTTCTTTTGAGTTGATTGTTGAATTAGAATAGGTGAATTTGGTTTTTCATTATTTGGTTTCATAGTTAGATTGATCTGAATTGAAAGTTAATTTCTAGCATATATAGTGCACGCATGCTTCGAATGTTTTATGAAACCCTCGGGTTGACAATTAAATGATAGGTAATTAATTTGCCTCAACAGATGAGATTCATGATGCAGTCAAAAAAATTTCTCTAACCGAGAGGGAGTGTTAATTTGGTAGCCTAGGAATTCCCTCCATTGGACAATCTCCTCGTCAAGAAAGGACCCTCCTTTCCCTTGCAAGAATTTAATTTGGTTAAGGAAAAAAATATTTTTCAAGGTGAAGCCCACAAGTGCACAAAAGTACAAGTTGACTTTGGCAAGCTAATTCGACCTCTTAAGAAGCATCACGGAAACTCATATTTTCTTCTATTGGAGGTTAAACTGCTTCTCAAATTGTAGGGCTATTCTTCACATGTGCGAAGGAGAGAGAAGGTTTTATGATTGGGCCGAATTCTTCTTTTGTTTTGGAATTTGACCAACGTTGACTTTTGGGAGTTTGGGCTTGGTTTGTCTTGTTTTGACTAGAGATTTTGGATCTATTTTGGAGGCCTAATTCAATGGTGAGGAAGACAAAATTTTATAGCCACTTTGACCCACATTATTTGAAGGTTTTCACCTAGGGTTGTAGCAGGGTTGACTTTGACTTTGACTAGTTTTGAGGCACTGTTTTGGGACTATTTTGATTGATCTTTGTCTAGAATCCAAGGCCATGATTTTTTGGCTATTGACTAAGATGAATTCAATAGTTTTTTACCATTAATCGTTAACTTTATTGGGCTTCTACAACTTCTGTTTGACTAGAATTTCATAGTTGACTTGTTGACCAAGTTTAACTTTTGGGATCATCTCTTGGATATTGGTTAGTGGATTGTTGGATAAGTCAAATATTTTGCTTTGACTCTTTATTGTTGAATTGGAAAAGTGTATCTATTTGTTGAAAATTTGATAACAACTTAATAGAAGAATAATTTTAAAGGGTTTCCCCTTTGTGGGGTTTTTTCCTAGTCTTTGACCAAATATTGTGTCTCTTGTTATTGCTCTTGGTTGTATTCTATTGTGCATTGAATTTATTTTTCTATATACAATTGTTTATTGTTACTGGAAGATTGAATTACTGGATAAATTAATTACTAATTGAAGAAGAATTGGATTAAGTGACTATAATAAGCATAGAACAATGGAAAATTAACAATGTCAACCTCGAAAATCTAATCACATGGAAGAGAAGACAAATTAGAATTCTATGTAAAATCTGAATTGCAAAGAAAGGTGTTGATTTAGCTTTCCTTTGTGTTTTCTTTGAAGTCCATTACTTTACCTATTGCAAATATGGGTCATACAAATTATCCATCGTTTCTTGGATTGCCATACCACATAATATTGTCTAGCTAAGTGGGGAATCTTGTATTTGGAAATAAGGTCATTTGTTTCACTTTATCCCCTTGTGAAATGAAAATATTTTTGGATATGAAACTTATAAAAGAATCTGCAGTAGCAATCCATGGCCTACCAAGGATTATGGGATGTCCCACAAAAGAATATTTGGGCTAAAATACCATGAATTCTATGGGTTACTCCCATGAATCCAAAGAGTCAATAACATCATCCTGTTAGTGCTTAAATCTTCCTTAGGCTGAAATAAGGAAAGACTCAAGGCTACATCAAACCACGCTCAACCTCATAGCTAGCCCTACGAGGACAGGAGAGGGCTCTCTCTGGGTCAATCTCGGCAAAAGATAATCAACGAAGTCAAGATGACTGAATTTATGACTAATTTTAGGCTAGGTATGAAGTACAAGGACTTTGAAATTGATTTTTTAAGGTTTTGTTGAATTCAAGGGAAATGCAATTTTGGGTGCGGGGATGAGGTAGGGATTATGTGTTTGTAATAGAAAGGAGGGATTAGGATTTGAGGGAGGATAGTGTAGGGTTTATGAGGGAATTATTGGGGAAAATGATGGTGAATATAGGGGATGGGAAACAAAAGGAAATAGGAAAACATGATAACCTTGGTTAACAATTTTTTTTTTTTTAAAACCCTTTAGCAATTTTAGCATTCAAATTCTTACAACAATTTAATGGAAAAAGGAGGGTTTTTTCACTTGGTTTTCTAGGGAAAACATATCATAATCCTTTACATAAACCTTTCAAAACCAAGAATGAGCCATGGATATAAGCCTACCTGTGAATTTATGCTTGAGAGGAGGCGTTTTAGTGTTTTCTTAGACAAAGTTTGTGCATAAACCCTAGTGCGCCACACACCTCACCCAACGCGCCGCGCGCCCCTGATGCGCCGAGCGTGTGCAAATTCTCACTGGGTTTTGTCGCCTGATGCACCGCGCACCCCTGATGCGCCGAGCGCCCAACCTGATGCGCCACGCGCCCTGGAAATGCTCCAATTTGCATACAAACTCACCAAATTGCTTTGGAACGATGCTCTTCACTCTTGGAATGTGGAATGGGTTGCAAATGAGGTGAAATATCTTCATATAGACTCCTTTTTTATTTTTGCTTGATCCATAACCCATTTTCTTATGTTTTGTCATTGACACTTTTTCACAATTAATAGACTTTGACCTTTTTGGTTTCATCCTTAAAATTGGTTGAAATAATGATTTTCTTTGATAATTTTTTGTAGGGATAGCTGTGATATGCTCTGGCAAAGGAGACCAAGGCTGCGCTTGGACGTTTCAAGGATTGAAGTTTTTGAAAATTTTTACAAAAATGAGACGACGAATTATCTTCAAAAAAGAGTTTTGAAGAGAAGTCATACTTTATCTGTACAATGATGAAAATTATTGAAGTGATTATCTATCAAATACATCCCTCTGGCTTGTTGGTCTTCTAAGACTTTTCAAAACAAAATTGACTCAACCCTAGACCTAAGACCTAAAAATTTAAAACATGATTGTAAATGACCTTTGAAGCTTTATGACTAAACCTGAACCAGCAGTGCCATGCACGAGAGGAATGAATGACACAAACCACTCCGTCAGAGTTATGGCATGCATAACGAAATGCAACTGATCAAAACTGATGGGAACACCTAATCATGAAATGCAAAAAGAGCTTTGATCTCTGAAGGAGGGATAACTAGACCGACTCTAACATTGGCTCCAATGGGGATGGTAGCTCCTTGGAGATGCCAAGAACCGCAGATCTCTGTAAGAGCTAGATAGTTCCTTCATCCATTGGGCGATGGAGTCATTATTCCAACACAAAATCTTGAGAAATTGACTGAAAAACCAAAAATCGCTTTGACCAAACTAGACTCGAAACTAAAAGATTGAGACAACTGACTTGACAAACTTAGACTAACTAACCTTCATTTTCAGAATTATAGCCTTCACCTCGGGCCCCAGACTGAATATGATAAGTTAGTTTACATGTGCAATAGAACAAAAGTAAAATGATATGTATAATGATGATGAAATGAGCAGAAAATACTCAGAAGTAGTATCTCTTTAACAGCCGACCATTAATCGGCCCTCCAGGACATTCATCTCCATTCATTTCTTTGAGAAGGAAAGCATTTTGGCCACGATATGCTACAATCTTGTAAGGACCCTTCCATAAATATTCAAATTTGCCATGCTTCCCCTTGTCTTCATGTCGAGCATCGCACCTCAAAACTACCTCATCTAGCTGAAATGTGTCCGCCTTTGCTTTCCGGTCATAAATCGTTTTGATGCGCTCCTGCAACTTGCAAAGTGTTTTGAAATACCTCCTCCCGTGTCTGTTGTAAATGAATCATCTGGTTAATCCTTCTCTGCATAGGATTTTCCTCACTACCAACTTCTTGAAGCAATTTGACTACCGGACAACGAGCAAAGTAGGAAAAATCGTGTCTGTTCCGTACACCAACTCGAAAGGAGACATGCCAATATACTTTTTCTGACTCACCCTATCAGCCCATAGTGAATTTATCAACTTCTTGTGCCAGCCCTTTTTACTGATTTCCAACAATTTCTTAATGATATTGACCAAAGATTTATTAGATGACTCCGCCAATCAGTTTCCTTGAGGGTGGTACGTGATTGAATGTCCCAAGATAATATTGTACTTATAGCAAAACTCAACCATCCTTTTTGACTTAAATGATGTTGCATTATCTGTGATTAACTAACTTGGACATCCAAAACGTGACAAAATGTTGGTTTCAAGAAAAGAAATAATTACCGCATCCGTAGCTTGTCGAGTAGGAATTGCTTCAATCCATTTTGTAAAGTAGTCTGTGGCTGTCAATATCCATCGATGCTGTCCTGATGATGCTGGATGAATTTCCCCGATGAAATCCAATCCCCACTGCTGAAAAGGTGCACTGACTTCAATTGGTTTGAGAAGCAAAGGCTGGAGTTTCTGCTTCCCTTCAAAAATTTGGCATTCGTGACAATTTTTAACAGCCTTATATACATCTGAAAATAATGAAGGCCAATAATATCCTGCCCTTAGAATCTTGTTTGATGTGGTCTTCCAAAACAGATGACCTCCACAATCCCCTCTATGAAAGTCTTCCACAACTCTTTTGGCTCCCTCCTCTACCAAACAATTCAATAACATTCCACCAGGATCTTTCCAAAACAATGCTGAATCTAATATGCAGAATTTTGCAGCTTTCAATTTCAATGTTCTACTTCTGTTTCTAGGCATTCCGGGAGGTGAAGACAAATGCTGAAGTACATATAAAATGTCAACGTACCAAGGAGAGGAAAGAAACATTTCAGATACCCGAACGGATGAATTCTCCTCATATTCATCAGACATGGTAGCAATCAAATTTATGTCTAGAACTTGCAAATTCGTTTCAGTCATTAACTTGGCGAGTCCTTGACCTTTGATCAGCTTGGTGGGTTTAATTTCTACATCATACTCTAATAACGCAGCAATCCACTTACCCCGTCTGCCTTCTGGATCTGCCTGTACTAAAATATCTTTAACTGCTGCATTAGGAACATAAGCTAGAATACGGGAATGCAATATATACACACGGAAATATTTCAAGGCCTTTACAAGTGCAAGATCTTGCTTCTCAATGATATTATATTTCAATGCTCCATCTCTTATAATCCGACTGAAAAAAGCAATGGGCTTTTCAACACCTTCCCTCTTTTGCATTAATACGGCTGCCAAAGTGTGCTCAGAAGCAAATGAGAACAAAATAAAATCCTGCGTGTAGTCTGGGCTGATCAAAATAGGAGCTGAAGAAAGAGCTAACTTTACTAAATTAAATGATTTCACCGCCTCTTTGGTCCACTTTACCTGACTGTCCTTCTTAAGCATGCTCGTGATTTCTCTAAGATGCTTCGCTAGATTTCGAATGAAGCGACGCAGAAAATTAAGTTTACCATTAAAGGACTGTATTTCTTTCTTGTTCCGAGGCTGTTCAATTTGCTGAATGGCTTCAACACGTGTAGGGTCAACACGGATGCCGTCTTTAGATATGATGTGGCCAAGAATTTTGCCCTCATCCATGGAAAAAATACTCTTTTTCGGATTCAGCGAAATGCCATATTTTCTGCACTTTCGGAAAACAATTTTCAAATGATACAAATGTTCCTCATCAGAATTTGAAAACACAATTAAGTCATCAAGATAAACAACTAAAAATACATCTTTTTCATTAGCGAAGGCCATGTCCATTGCGCGCTGAAAGGTGGCTCCTGCATTTTTCAAACCAAACGACATCTTTGCATAATGAAATGTTCCCCATGGAGTGGTGAACGCTGTCTTGTCACGGTCATCTTCATGCACTAGAATTTGATTGTATTCTGAATAACTATCGAGTAGTGGCATCCTTGATGCTCCAACTACTCGCTGCAATATATGGTCCATTTTGGGCAGCGGATAATTGTCTTTTAAGGACACCTTATTCAAATTTCTGAAGTCAATACATAAACGGATCTCACCTATTTTCTTTCTTACGGGCACCAAGTTTGATATCCAATCTGAAAATCAGATAGGCACAATAATTCCTGACTTATACAATCTGTTTACCTCTTTTTCGATTGATGGTAGCAGCTTCGGATTGATTCTCCTCAACTTTTGACGAAAAGGCTTCTGATTTGACTTAATAGGAATAGTATGCTGAATGATATTTGTGTCATATGTTTTTAAATATGAGTAATCCCATGCAAAAACATCAGAAAATAAAGACAACAATTTCACATATTCTGCTTTTACCTTTGGTAACAATGAATTTGATAGATTTACCCTCTTGGGATTCTCAGCTGTCCCAATGTTTACCTCTTCAACACCTTTTTCAGTTGGTCGCAATGTCGATTTGCGGGCCACATCGTCTTGGTCAAACAACTCCTCTAAAGGAATCAATCCCTTAGGAATAATGTTATCTTTAAGTTGCAGCACTTCCATTTGATTTACTTGTATATTATCACTACCATCATAATGTTCAGTATCTATTGAGGTATCTTTGAACTTACCCTTATTTTGCAGAAACTGATTAATATCTTCATCATCTTGAAAGACTTGCCAACATCGCTGATTGTCTGGAACGGTGGGACGGTGTTTCACATGAATCTCAAACTTGTTGCTAGAATCCATTGGAATTTTTAAATTGCTTGCTACCTTAGCAAGTCCATCAGCAACACCATTTTGTATGCGAGGCACATATGTCAAGGTATGATCAGAAAATAACTTCAAAATATCTAAGACTGCATTTCGATATGCCCTCATGCGAGGATGCTTGGCCTGAAACTCACCCTTAACTTGCTTTATCACCAACTCGGAATCACCATAGACCGCAATCTTCTTCGCTTTCAGCTTTCTAAGAATCTTAAGGCCAGCAATGAGAGCCTCATATTCCACCTCATTATTTGAACAATCAAATGCTAGATTATAGGAACACACTCTCACCTTGCTTGGAACTTTGTCTTGAGCGGAAAAGGGACTTCGAGTCCACACACCAATACCAGCACCATCGCTACCTACTGCGCCATCAAAATCCATGGTCCAAAGACCATCTTCATCTTCTTCCAAGTGTTGAAATTGTGTTAGCTCTGTTTTTTCTGTTTGCTGCCCATTATCTTCAGCTGTTTGCTCCATAGTAGCTTGCTTTTCTCCTCTTTCCTTTTGCAGAGCTTCTCTAAAATTCTCAGTGATCTCTGGTATATCTTCCGCCTGAACTAACTAACTATCTAGATCATTAAAACTATCAGCAAATAAAACAAACGACTCCAAATCTGTATGTACATAATTTAAGGATGATGATTGGGCTTCTCTTTGCTGGTTACATGTATTTCATCTTTTGCTCTCGAATATAGCTTTCTCAATTTGACTGAGACTGGAATTGTAGAATAGAAAAATCTAACTGTAGAGTACCCTTCAACTTTAGTCCCCCCAAGATCTTGAAAGTAGCATTACCAAAAAACGTGGAGAAATGTCCGCCACAACCACACCATCAAGAACATTCTTCGCTGGATTGATCTAAAGCTAACAACCAAATCTTTGATGAGCCCGAACATCTCACACGCTGGAATCGAATGAATACCAAATCATGAATATTTCCTTTGTAATGTCTAGTCCCAACTTTTGCATGATCACCTTTGGCATCAAATTGTGCGAGGCACCCGAATCGAACATAGCATTGTGCAAAACATATTCATGCAATCTCAAACTGATATAAAAGGGAGGAACATCACTATCAGGGGACTCACCATCCAATGCTGGCTCAAAAATCAATTCTGGCTAATCATCTTCAATGTTCACCGTGTCAAACATGGGATCAAAATTCAAAATTTTAGAGACTTGACCTCGGTAGCTGTTGTTTTTCATGATTTCAGTCAAACGAATAGACACTTTTAATTTGGAAATTTCATTTTCCAAACTAAATGCTGAAACTTTTTCGACTTCTTTGACCATAACTTCTCTCCTATCTTTGATTATACTTGCCTGATTTGTCCTTTCTGCTGCTGATATCTTGCTAGTTGTGGGATCAATTGTCTCCTTTCCTTTCTTCTGTGGTATCGGTGAATCCGTCTTTGGTGTTGTAGCTTATTTTCTAAATGAATTGGATTGATGGGCACATCTCGGTTTCTCAATGAATACTGCTTCTGTTGAGTAGACAAGGCATTCAAATATCCTCTTTGGTAATCATCTAAATCTGCATCATTAGCTAAAATAAAATCTTCATCTTGCTGGGCGCCTGAACTTTCTCCATACTCTTCTTCTTCAGTGATGTAAATGGGCAGATCATCAGGAGTAAAGAAGTGATTTTGGTCCCCTACTACATCAGCATCTTCATCTGAATCTTGACTCACAAAATTCTGCAAAAGAGGAGTCTTGATCTGTTGCTGGGCTGCCGACTCTTGTGCTCTTTGTTCACGCTGCTTAATTCTGAACTGAGGTTGTTGTTGTCCACGGTAATTTGGATTACGAATCTGTGGTTCTGATTTGTCAAGGTTCATTCTTTTGAACATTTTTTCCATCTCACAAAGCCAAGGCGGTTCTGATGTAGATTCTTCCTTTATAGTCACTCTTTTCTCTGCTTTCAACCGTGCTCTCTTGTCATTCAGATTCGCCTCAACATTAACAACAATATTTTGCATATCTTCTAAAGTAGGCAGATCTCTATCCCGTAATGAATAAGCCATGTCCGGATCAAAACCATCCGGGAATTTGAGAAGAGCTGATTTTCTAGATGGTCTTAAATCATCCGGAATAGCATTATAAACTGTATTAAACCTGATAATGCAATCTTGGATAGACTCACCATGATTGCGTTTGATATTATTGTACTCGACATTGATCTGAAGCGGATCTTTTCTGAGTTCCCAACGATCTAGAAATTGTTTATGAAGTTCAACCAACGTAGGTATACTTCTGGCTCCCAAGCCTCTGAACCATTTTATTACCTCTCCTCCGAATGTTTGCAAAAACAATCGCATAGTTACATCCTTTTCATCAATCTCATATAAATCACAAAAATTTGCCATTTTGTCTATGTGCTGCTGAGCGGACACACTTTGAGGAGTGCCATCAAATAAAGGAATCTTACTATGATAATCCGTGGGCATATAATGCAATTGCTGAGGTTAAGCGAGAGGTGTGAAACGAGCAGCCATTTCTCTAGGTGGATTTAGTCTAGGGGTTGTTGGTGGAGTGGGTGTAGTTGCTGTATGAGGAGTATGTGGAGGTGTATGCGGAGGAGAAGTGATGTGGGATGAAGGAGGGGAATTGGCTGCAGATTCTGAATAAGTAATTATAGGTTGCACAGGAATGGTGGGTATGAAAGGCGGTTTAGTAGGAATTCTAGAGGTGGATGCCATGATAGTAGATCCAATATTTGCAGATACAACTTCTAAGAAATCAACAATATTTGCAGCTTGGATGTCGGTCTGAAGATGCCTCAAGATAAAATTGTTAATTAATTTATTGTGCTTTTCAAATTCAAGAGTTGCAGCAAAATCAGGATTTTGAACAATAGAATCAAGAACGTTTTCAGACTTGGTTTTAAACAGTGACAATTCAAACTTTTCGTCAAAAGTAAGTTCTTCAAGGTATTCAAAAATTGCAGGACATGAATGAGATTTAACCACGGGAGTCGCTGAGCTTTCTTGACGGAGGATTTTTTGAATCAAGTTTGGATTTTCGTAAATAGGAGGTGGATTCGGATCTGGATTAGCTCTTGTATGTCTTTTTGAAGCCAGTGTGTTTATCAGAAGATCAAAACAATTAAAATAATTCAGCCAATCGTTTTCTAGACTCAATCATCCAAAGGTCTAGAAAGAACAAAAGTACTGGGGTGATTTTCAAATCAAGTTTTCACAAGCTAACCGGAGATCGACTGAAGCAACATTTATCTACTTCCGCTTATGCATAGCAAGAGCATTTTGAAAGCTACCTGGCGTGATTTCAGACTCCATCTAAGACTTGTGAAACAAACTCATCAGCAAGCAAATCATTGAGATTTCTTCCCCAGTATGGTCACCACTATGTTAGCGCTTAAATCTTCCTTAGGCTGAAATAAGGAAAGACTCAAGGCTACATCAAACCACGCTCAGCCTCGTAGCTAGCCCTACGAGGACAGGAGAGGGCTCTCTTCGGGTCAATCTCGGCAAAAGATAATCAACGAGGTCGAGATGACTGAATTGATGACTAATTTTAGGTTAGGTATGAAGTACAAGGACTTTGAAATTGATTTTTTAAGGTTTTGTTGAATTCAATGGAAAGGCAATTTTGGGTGCGGGGATGAGGTAGGGATTATGTGTTTGTAATAGAAGGGAGGGATTAGGATTTGAGGGAGGATAGTGTAGGGTTTATGAGGGAATTATTGGGGAAAATAATGGTGAATATAGGGGATGGGAAACAAAAGGAAATAGGAAAACATGATAACCTTGGTTAACATTTTTTTTTTTTAAAACCCTTCAACAATTTTGGCATTCAAATTCTTACGGAAATTTAATGGACAAAGGAGGGTTTTTTCACTTGTTTTTCTAGGGCAAACATATCATAATCCTTTACATAAACCTTTCAAAACCAAGAATGAGCCATGGATATAAGCCTACCTGTGAATTTATGCTTGAGAGGAGGCGTTTTAGTGTTTTCTTGGACAAAGTTTGGGCATAAACCCCAGTGCGCCACATACCTCACCCGACGCGCCGCGCGCCCCTGATGCACCACGCGCGTGCAAATTCTCACTGGGTTTTGTCGCCTGATGCGCCGCGCGCCCCTGATGTGCCGCACGCCCAACCTGATGCGCCGCGCGCCCTGGAAATGCTCCAATTTGCATACAAACTCACCAAATTGCTTTGGAACGATGCTCTTCACTCTTGGAATGTGGAATGGGTTGCAAATGAGGTGAAATATCTTCATATAGACTCCTTTTTGATTTTTGCTTGATCCATAACCCATTTTCTTATGTTTTGTCGTTGACACTTTTTCACAATTAATAGACTCTGACTTTTTTGGTTTCATCCTTAAAATTGGTTGAAATAATGATTTTCTTTGATAATTTTTTGTAGGGATAGCTGTGATATGCTCTGGCAAAGGAGACCAAGGCTACGCTTGGACGTTTCAAGGATTGAAGTTTTGAAAAATTTTACAAAAATGAGACGACGACTTATCTTCAAAACAGAGTTTTGAAGAGAAGTCATACTTTATCTGTACAATGATGAAAATTATTGAAGTGATTATCTATCAAAGACATCCCTCTGGCCTATTGGTCTTCTAAGACTTTTCAAAACAAAATTGACTCAACCCTAGACCTAAGACCTAAAAATTAAAACATGATTGTAAATGACCTTTGAAGCTTTATGACTAAACCTGAACCAGCAGTGCCATGCATGAGGGGAATGAATGACACAAACCACTCCGTCAGAGTTATGGCATGCCTAACGAAATGCAACTAATCAAAACTGATGGGACATCTAATCATGAAAACCAAAAAGAGCTTTGATCTCTGACAGAGGGATAACTAGACCGACTCTAACACATCCAATACTCCCTTTGGTTTTATCTTGGATCTTTCAGTTAATTTAAGGATGGTAGGAGTTTGTTGAAGGTTAGATAAATTCAATTTATTCATATTTTATATGTTCATGATGTTTAATCTTCTCCAAAATAACCAGTATGTTCAACTAATTAGTGATCATAGAATGAAAGGTAAATTTCTGAAATAACAAGCATGTGAGAGAAACCATCTAATTCACAAAATGGCCTCTAACCTAGCAATATACATCCCACAAAACACATATAAATGAACCATTTAGGAGTAAGAAAAAATAATGAAATATGTATGCAATAATATACATCCATCAATCGCCTTCAAGGATTTTTAATAGTAAGTATAAAAGTTCTAGCCCCATAACTCTAGTCGATGGGTATATCAACAAAATTAAAAAATTTAACAACCTTCTTATTGAAAGTTTTACAACATTCATAGGTTGAGTTAGTTATTGACCCTTGTGACTATTGATATTCTTTGGGGTTGGTTATAGCTCTTCAAATTCCCATAATTTACAAATATAATATATGGAAATATTTAAAACTCTCAAAATTTAGCTAGACAAATTCCCCAATTTGATTGGTGATTAATTAGGAGTTTCTCAATGCTCTAAATACATTCCGTGTGGACTTCATAATATGATGTAATCATAATGACACTACTACTTAGTAGGATATCCATGATGACATGACATTCTGATGGCCTATGATATTATTAGGATATTCCTTTGAGGCAAAACTAGGTATGTATTCGACATTATTTGTTTCTTAGTGAGAACTGTAAGATCCATCCTCAAGTTATTTTGATACAACTTTTTTGTATGCAATAGATCCTCTAGTTCCTTGCTTCTTTTTCATTTGGTCTAACCTCTCCTAGGGTTTCTGAGCTTGTTCAAGGTTTTCTATGAAAAAACATGTAGGAGTCTAACTCTGCTAATATTTCTCCTTTGATGGATATCTGTTATCAGCCCTATATATCTTTGATTTTGGTTCATTTGTGAGAAGATCCTCTCTTTGAACTAGCTGATAGGTTTCTGATCATGTATGTTTCATAACTCTTGATTATCTGAGTCATCAAGCTCCACTTTATTCAAGGACTCAACCATTGGAGTTTAGCATGCTCTTCCTCTTGGAGACATATGTTGTCCTTTTATAAAAATTGAAACAATAGGCACCCATTACGTAGATTCGTTTTAAATGACATATGTAAAGGACCTAGAGGTTTGGTCAAGGGTGACTATTCCTATGTACATGCACTAGGATTTAGTGGTGAGGATAAATGAAAGAATAAAATACACGAGCTAAAAGTACCCTTGACCATTACGATCAAAACACATTCATGATCTTAACTAAGTTATTTGTGTACCTCCTATGCAGAAGTTTCTCTATACTCTTGGGAATAGAAGTAGGGTTTCTTGAAATGGAATTATTGGTTTATGTACTCAATATTGAATGTATATAACAAAATAATTTGTATTCCAAGAATCGATATATAAGCACTAGGAAGGATTCTAGAATGAAACCTAGAAACCTTTGGTTAGACAAACCTTGGGAAGTTGAGGGGAAAGAAAGTTGAAGGTTATTGAACCATGATAAGATTTTTTGAGCCTTTTGTGCATCAATTATTCCAGACAAATTTCTCTATGTTTACTTTTACCTTCAGTAAACTCATGTGTTAGATAGGGGAAACCAAATAGAAACTAGGTCATAACAAAAAGAGGCTTGAAAGAGTGAATTATGACTCCGACTGAAGCACAAGGAGGCATTGTAGTGCTCAAAATAGAGATAATGACACACTATAGTTCTAGGAAGAGACCTAATTCTATGTTATATGGAGGAAGGGAGGCAAAAAATGAACTTAGGAGAGAGAAAAGGTCACTATAACACTCCGTTGAGGGTTAATTGGGTGTTATAGCATTGTCTTGCGGGTGATTATAACTCTATGGAGGACCAAAAAGGAAGAAAATGGCTTGAATATCAAATTTGAGAATTGAGTGCAATGGTGAGGAGAAATAAGGTGTTATGACACTGAGAAGAGGCTCAACGGAGTGTTACAGGAATCAAGGAAGAGAGAAAAAACAAATTTGGACCTAAGAGCAAGGTTGTAGTGCTTGTCTAGGGGTTTCCTAGGTGCTATATCACCATCTTGAGGGTCAATTTAGCACTACACTACCTTAGAAAATATCAAAATTGCAAGAAAACCAAGTTGAAAAATCTATCTAAGAGTTACCTCAGTATGTTGAAGAGTTGCAAGGTCTATTTCTGTAGTTATATTAGGTCTCGAGGCTCTTCCTGTTGTTGGATTGGTCATCAAAGTCCAAGTATGATCACCAGCCTATCTCCTCAATTTCAGGTCATCAAAACATTGATCATGGTCCATTAAGTTTTAACTAGAGTTTGCAAGACAAGTCTCTAAGTTGATTGGACTAGGTGGGCCCCTCAATTCCTCCAAACTCAAGGTACTAAGATAAATTGAGGAGGGTTGTTATAATATCTATAACACTTCCATAAATTAATTAGCCATAGATTCCCTAAAGTTGACAAAGCATATAGTTTTGCAAAAGAGTTCTGGAACTACAAGATAAGGGAAACATGACCTTTGGAAGATTGGGCTGAAAGGAAAACTTCTAGGAAAGTAAAAAGCTACTCCAAGGAGAAGGTAGTGGAAAATTTTTCCCACCTCATTCAAAAAAATATTTTGGGAAGAAAAAGTCTCCCAAAAAGGTGACATATGATCTAGATTAGATAAAAATATTATTTGTCATATTGATATTAAAGACACTTTGAACAACAATCTTTACAAAGGGGATGATAAATCTAATATGAGCAACTGCAATCTGATGATAATCAATGAAAGAAACAATTTGGAATAGTTTAATTTGATTAATAATAATTCAAGAGGGAATTTAGGTAAGAATTACAAGGAAGACATTAATGTTAATCCATGAGGGCTTCACTCAATGAACCTCTAACATATCACATGCATTCATGGCATACTAAAAAATATCCTTAATTTGACTACATATTGGAAAATACCTCTAAAAATCACATTATTTAACCTCCTACCAATATGAACCCAATACACCTTCCCAATTAAAAAAACCCCTACTTTCACTAGATATTGTAGGTATCCATTTTTTCATTAACATTCTTAAGACCTCTTTATATTTTTTCATTAACTTTGAGCTCCATTTTTTATACCTTCCAATATAAAAACCCTTTAACCCCTATAATATTCTCAATATATCATGTTTTCCTCAATATATATCTCCCAATATGAACACATGTGTATCGTATTGCTCCCCTAGTGAAGATCTCGTGGAATAATCAGGATATGGACAACAATCATGGGGATAAGAACAATAAGAAAAATGGGAAAGAAAGGTAGTCATCCTCTAAATAAATATGAAATTAGTGTCCTCAGTAAAGGGCTCAACTTTGCCATTGCTCCTAAACACATCCTTATAGAAAGCACCATTTGTTGTATTGAGGATATCATACAACATCTTGAGAATGATGAAGATAAAGAAGCAATAAGACAAGATCATGCATTAATACTCAGAAGGGACAAACCTCCAAGGAATAACTTGTCCAAAAATGAATTGTCATCACTGAACAAACTAAAAAATATTGATAACATTGTAATACCCAAAATAGACAATGGAGGTGCCACCATAATCATCAACAAATAAAGGTACATTGAAAAAATAAAGTATCGCCTCAATTATGGTAGCTACAGAAAGTTGGATAAAAACCCCATCTCAAAAGTATTTGAGGTTAATAAAGTAATCAAAGACTCCAATCTTGATGGAAAGATTAAGAGTTTCTCCCAACAGTTGAGATAACACCTAGAATCTATGGTCTCCCTAATATTCATAACAATGGAGTTCCCTTAAGACCTACTGTTAATACCATTAGTTCCCCCACTTATGGATTAGCCAAATATGTGGCTGGAAAATTAAGCCCCCTTGTTGGCCTCACTGAATCCTTCATCAAAAACTCATATGACTTTGTTAAAATCATCAAGGATGAAAGAGTGGACAAGGATGACCTAGTCACTAGTTTTCATGTGGTTTCATTATTTACTAAGATCGCCTTAGAGGATGCTATTTGAGTTCTCTATGAGGTAACATACCCCGAAACTACTAAGTTTGTAGAAGTTTGCATATGCTCAACATTCTTTAGCTTCCATGGAGAATACTATGAGCAAGTCACAAGTGTTGCAATGGGATCCCCACTTTCTCCTATTGTAGCAAATCTATACATGGAAAATTTTGAGCAGAAAGTAATAGAATCCTACTTGTTGAGTCATAGAAGATAGAAAAGTTATGTTGATGATACTAATTTGAAATGGTAGCATGATAAATAAGAACTCATTAAATTCCTAGAGCATATAAATGGAATATCATATGACATAAAATTCACTATGGAACTAAAATACAATGATCGTATTCCCTTCCCTAGATGTATTGATTACTATAAATGAGGATGGGACCTTAAGGCATCAAGTATTCAGAAAAATGATGCATACTGGTAGCTACATACATGCAAATTCCCACCATTATCCAACTTAGAAATTTAGAATCCTTAATACATTGACCTTAAGAGCTATTGGGATATGTAATAAAGATCACTTGAATCAAAAGTTGGGCCACCTTAGTAAGGTATTCAAAGAGCTTGGTTGCAAGGATAGAGAAATTACTAAGGCAACCAAAATATCAAAAGAGAAGATGAACCCATCATTGAAATCAACTAATCTACAACCTTCTAGCAAGATACTGCACCTTTCGTACATATGTGGTGTGACTGACATAATAACTAAAATACTCATAAAAAGGAATATTGACTCTATATTCAAACCATTAGAAACAATAAAGAAAAAAATGGAACCGGTTAAGGACAACATTGATCAGCATCAACTAAAGGGTTTCTACAAATTCAATTTCTCCTAGGGAAAAATCTACATTTGTGAAACCGAGAGGTCATTCAAAACAAGAATAAAAGAGCATTGCGCTAATATTAGAAATCAATGATCTCACACCTATGCCCTTGCAGTGCATTCCCTTCACACTGAGCATCACATCTACCTAGAAGACACTAATATCATTGGTAAGGGATATCACTAATTTAAAAGTATTTAGAGAGGCTTTGGAGATACTAAGACATCCAATCAACCTCAATTGAAATGGTGGTCTCAAAGTTAGTAGGAGTTGGCTCCTTGTGCTCTCACGGATCTAAGGTTTGTTCGCTCCCCTTTCAATATTAAAATTAGTAGAGTCATTATTAGCATTATCACTCTCATCGGAGTCTTAATATTAACAATACTACTCTATTAGTATAAATATTTCTCCTTTTCTATCTGTTATTATTCTATAATTTTTAGGTTTTTATTCATTTTACATTATATATAACTAATCTTATTAACATGATGCATGAATTCTAATATATTAATATAAGATATGTTATATAATATTTTATTATTATATTTACTAATGAAACAAGGTATTATATTATTAAAGTATTAATACTTTGTATTATTTCATTACTTAAATAGGTACAATTAATTTCGTTATTTTTAAATATATTATCATTATTATAGTTTATTAATTTATTAATTAATACTAATATACTAATTAATCAATACTAATTTATTAATTAATACTAATATATTAACCTATTAATTTCCTTTTATCAATATATTTCCTTCTTCTTTTTTTACGTTTTAAGTTTTAGGTTTTACCTCCTATCGACCTATTTTTCTTCATTTTTTCCTTCCTATCTATTTATGTGTACCTCTTCATCTCTCTTTTTTTCTCATCAATTTCTCTTGATGATGGGTTATGGATTGGACTTGAAACATTGATTAAAAATGAACATTGTGGATGAAACTCCAGAAACTTATTCTTCGAAATTAGAGGAATTAGCTTATAGGAGTAGTTTTATCAGTGGGAACCTATTTTGGAGAATTGGGATCTGAAACATTTTGAGGCCATTTTGAGGCCTCAAAGAGTAAAATTTGGACATAAAAATCTCCGTCTTAAGCTACGAATACCATAACATTATTCTACACTCGGATTCCTTTCCAACAGTGTAAGAATTGTGTCAATTGGAGTTTAGATGCAAAAGTTATGGCTCCCTCAATTTGACCTATCATGATTGACCACCATGGTTGAAGTTGATAACACATAATCCTACATTACTCATGAAAAAGGGCCTAGCCACATGGAAATTATGAAAAATATTTTAGAGGTCAAAGTTGTAACTCTAGTTGAGAGTTGAAGGGGTCAATCACGACCCCTAATTGGTTATCAGACCTTCTTATAATTGTGCCACTAGGAGGAAAAGGGGTTCCATTCATTTTGATTGTATATCGCTCCATAGTAGAGTAGAAAAAATTATGGGTGGGAGTGAAACAAAATAACAGACGGGTTTTAGTATTTGTAGCAACCCATTAGAACACAAGTTTAAGGTAACTCCATAGGGAGTACCTTCTCCTTTTATACTTGCATTATTTCCATTCTAAGAAAAGAGAGAATAGAGAAGCCACATATTCCACTTGGGTTTTTTCTTGTAATGGTTTCCCATAACATATCTTGTGTTATTTGTGGTTGGTGTGAGATTGTATTTTATTATTCTCTATTTTCTACATTTTATTTGTTACATCCATAAGAAAAATACAATAACTAATAAATATAGAATCTAAGGAAATTAACCCTCATAATATGGCTTTTAGTCTATATTTACCCAATCTATTATGACAAACTATCTATTGGAATATCCATGATAAGTTACGTATCACCATTCCTCAACCTTCTTTCATATTCTATTTTTCTTATTTCATGTAATATCTTTCTTTTTCCTTTTATTTTATCTTATTCTCTTATCACATCTCAATGGAGAGATGTGATCCATTTTGGATCACATATCTCCATTGAGATGTTTTTTTATCTCTAAAAGCTCAAGGAAACCAATTTGAATCAATGTGCCTTTTGCTTGTCTAGAACATGGCTTTGACTCTAGCTCTTAGTACAACTTTGGCTTATGAATTTAGCTATTGGCTCAACTCCTAGCTATGGTTCTGGCTCTAGTTCTAGCTTACTTATTCTTGTAATGTAGAAGCATGTGCATTGACTCTTAGCATAGAGTAGTCTCCAAATCCTAATATTCATTCTCATCTCTCTCTCAAACTTGGAGATAGTCCAACTTGGTAGTCAATGAAGCAAGACAAATGTTCGTTTTGGTTTGTTCAGTGTGACCTCAAAACCCTACCATCGCAGAAAAATTCCATAAGGGAAGTGTGATATACATTCTTTTGATAGGATTATTTTCTTCCCAGCATGGAAACATATTTATAGTGCTAGCACATGCTTATAATCACATCACATATTTCCTAAGAACTCCCCCAAGGCCTTTAACTTCCATGAACCAATTTTTGACACATCTTAAAGAATGGGTTTTTTTGATGCAACATCAAAACCAAAAATTGGATTATGGCTTTCCTTGGCATCAACCTATTTTTTATCTCATTTGTGCCATTGACCTCTTATGCAACTATAACTCCTTTAGACTAGAGAGATATGAAGCTTTTAATTTTCTTCAATGTTCATTCCACAATCTTCACTTGGTTGTGTGGTTGTTGGGGTGAAGCTTTGGATGAATTCATGAACATGTTTCTTCCTAGTATCCAGTCCAATTGTAGTGGTGGAAAAAGTTCTTGACACTATTGTATGGCTTGCATGACATATTCCTCCTCTCCATGTTCCTTTAAGTTTTCTATTGTATTGGAGAAGTCTTATTGTCCTTATTCCTTTGTAAATATTCATACTTGTGTCATATGTATTTCTTCACCTAGTAATGTGCCTCAATATGGCCTTTGATCTTACAAAATTAGCAAGCATTTAAATACAAATAGTTGATAGTGTTGCAACCTTTCCTCTTATGCTATTGACTAACATGGGATGCCTTGTTTGAGGTAGAACTGTTTTGTTTCTTTGTATTATTTCCCCAATTGATTGGCTTGCTTCTTCTTCTGAGCAGTGGTGTAGGATAAGTGTTCAATTTCTTCTCATGATTTCCTTTCTTCAACCTGCCACAAGAAGGCTAACGTAGTAGTGGTTTGTCATGTTCATATGTTGTTTAACTTCCTTTGAAAGAGACACCCGAATTTTTTATGTCTTTGGCCTTCACAAAAATTTCTTCTTTCCCTTATACCATCAAATCCTGGGCTTCATGCTTGACCCATGGTATAACTACAATGGGGCTTAGGATGTATTTTATTCTCTTAGCTAGACCTTGTGCATCATATTCCATCTACCTTAAGATCTTAAAACCAATGCCTCTCATGTGATTTAAATGTCACCACTCTACACTAGAGAAGTGTATATGGAATATGATCTTACTAGATTTGTCTTAATCACGGTGCTATCTTTGGAAATGGAAATGGAAAGTGACCTTGCTTCTTAGTGCTCTTGGATATCTTCTTGCAGTTTTTCCAAGGCCTTCTCCTTCTTTTCCAACCCTTGTTAAAGTGGAGAACTTATCTGAGTGATCATATATTCTTACTGTTTATGTAATTAAAGGACCTTCCCTACCAAGTGTACGAGTTGAACTTCATGCATATCTCAATATTCCATGACAATTGTGAGAGAGTCTTGATGTGCACTCAAATGAGTTCTTCAACAATGGAAAAAAATATGGTAGAGGTTTCAAGTTTCTTCTCCATCTCTATTTTATGAACATTTCACCTTTAAAATTATGAGAAGCCAATTTATAGTCCACTTTGAGGGGTAAATGTCCTTTTACAATCATTTCAATATATAATATAATATTTTTATGATCTTATGACTATGTCTTCTTTGTGTGTGTGTGTTTATATATATATATATAATATATATAGTAACACATTGTCAGGCTCTAGTCATACTTTTGTACATACTCCTCAAGTGCTTGTTCACTTCTTAAAGTTGAGAATTAGTGACCCTTAAGTCATCCAAACTTACACTTCTTGCTTTTGCCATGTAACTTTACGTCTAGAATATTCTCTTCAAATTTTTGGTAGTTGTTTCATGGTCAATGAATTTTTCTTTAGGAAGGAATTAGGTATTTATTCCTCTACCTTGAACAAGGATCTATATAATTCTAATGCTTGCAATGTCTATTCTCTATGAAACCCTTACTCTTAAGTGGTTGGAAGGCTTCTTTCTCTCTATGTAACCTACACGCAAGAATCCAAATAACAATGTCGTGATAAATAATCCTTGGTTCTCAATGTACCAGTCAATGTTAGGTATCTAACCCTACTAGAAGTTGAGTGAAAATTCCTTGCTCTTTAATTCCTCCATTATTATTTGTAAATGAGTGATGGTAGCCTACAAAGGAACATTAGTGTCCTACAAAAACACAACATGTTTATTGATCTTAGAAAATATTCCTCACAATATAACATAGTTCTTGGAAAAATTCGACTCTATGAGTCTTGAGGGAAACTTGTACCATGACATTCCTAGAGGAGCCAAGGGTCCTTGTAGCACCTCAACAATTCAATGGAAATTGGCAACTCATTTGTATTATGTATAAAAAAATTAAATCAAATTGATTGAGTTAATACCAATATCTGAGTGTAGAATCATAACCCCAAACTCTATAGTGCAATTTATGCAAAAGCATGCACAATATCAATATTGAAGGGATACAATCTAACTTATTCATCTACATTTAGAAACTTGCAATGATGAAAATGATGAGAAGCATGGAAGAAAACCCATTACAAACTTAACAACTTTCATTATAATGCTCTAGAATTTGTAAGGAACAAGGATGCCTCATTAATGTCAACATTACCAACATTGATATGAATTACCATTAATTGGACCCTTTATTATCATTATTGTTCCAGTGTTAATATTCATCAATTAGAGCACTAATTTTAGTCATAGCTATAATGGTAGTGTCATTGGTTATGATGAGTTCAACAAATAAAACCATGTTGTTCCTTTGTTTTCATAGTGTTTCATTTTCCGTTAGAGCTCTTCTTTTCGTTTTTCTTGGTGACAAATGTTAGGATCTGAAATCAAGAGAAGTGACGGTGTCTAAAGACATCATTTCTTGAGATCCCAACAAGCACAAGGAAAAAATTGAGTGAATTTTTTCCACCTTCAAATAGGTTATATTTCACATGAATACCATCAGTTCTCATAAGCTTGGAGCTCAAAAACCATCAGTAACTTTGTTAGGTCCCTATACTACTGGTGTAACCCCTTATTGTTATTAGTACAACCCCCTTATTATATTGGTGTGCCCATGTAGTCTCCATATTGATATTATTGTGCCCCATAGAAGCCCACTATTGTTACTATTGTGCCCTTACATTATTATTGTTATGTTGGCTTTGATTATATTATGACCCCTTAGATTCCTATATATAGAAAGGAGGTATTGCCATTTGTATCATCCAAGAATTGTTCATTTGTGTAATGTAAAGGAGGTTGCCCCCTTGAAGAGGCTCTATCTTTTCTATCATTTTGTGAGTTGGTTTCATAACATTTGGTATCAAAGGTTTGGATTCTAGGGTTTCGCTGCTCCAAACAGGTCATTGTGGAATTTTTGCTATAACTTTTTCTCTACAAAGTTTCAAAAGTTAAAAAGAACCCATTTGAGAAGAAATCTGTCTGAGCCTCAGGTCTGAATTTTAGATATTTTTGCGTTATATTTTCAGATATATGATTTGAGGAAGTTAGGGTTTTTGCAATCTCCAGAATTTCATCTCAAACAGGTCATCGTGGAATTTTCACTATAACATTTTTGCTACAAAGGTTCAAAATCTGAAATTAAAACCCATTTGAGCTGCAATCTTGGTGAAGCCCGAGTCTAAATCTCAGATATTTTCTCGCTATTACTTCAAATATATAATCTGAGGAAATTAGGGTTTTTTTAGATGCCTGAATTACATTCTAAACAGGTGACCTTGGGAAAATCGTCATAACTTTGGCTCTGAGCAACAAATTGAAATTTCGTAAGAAGTTATAGAAATAGGATAGATCATAGTTTTCTGTGTATATTTTTCAGATCCGAATGTCGAAACAATGACACGTGTTACGTCTTACAAGTTTGCTCTACTGGAACATTATATAGTCAGGTCATCTTAGGATATTACGATTAACTCTTTCTTGGAGAATCAAATTTTGATAAGAATTGCAAGGTTAGAAAAAGGACTCAGAGGGTTGCTGTAGGACGCAATTTCAGAACTTGGAGATCTGAAATTAGTGAGTTACAGTCGTTTCAAGATCAAGCTCCTAAAATAAAGAAAAGGTGATATGAGGAAGTTTGATGGCAAGGATCCGGTAAATTGGATACTATAGATGGAGCAATATTTTGATCTACATGAGGTTCAACTGTTACAAAAGGTACAATTACATCTTTATATTTAGAACCAAATCACTTTTTATGGTATAAGGGGCTTTGTTCTCGTAAAGCACTTGTCACGGTCAATTTTCATGGAAGAAATGATAGCACATTATGAGGATATAAAGAGTAACACCTTCTTTAGCCAATAGATAAATCTCGAACAAAAGGGTTCAATGGTAGAGCACATTGAGGACTTTCAAAAATTGAATATAAGGGTAAATGATATTCCAAAGAAGCAAAGGATTGATGTCTTCATAGGGACTTTAAAGGATAACATTCAACATGAGGTTTGTCTTTGGGAACCTGATTCATTGGAGAAGGCATTCAGGTTGGCAAGAAATATTGAAAGAGAAATTATGGAAACAAAGAATCCCACCAATCACGACTATAATTACTAAAGTGCTTTTTCTCCTAGCCTTCCACAACCTACAAGGTTTACATGACAACAATTGGAAGAAAAAAGAGAAAAAGAGCTTTGTTACAATTGTGATAGCAAATACACTAAAGGTCATAAGTGTGTTGAGAAGAAATTATTTTACATAGATTATGAAGAGGAGGAAGAAAAGGATTAAGAAACATAAAAATAAGAGGATATGCGCCAGGAACCAACCCCAGAGAAAGAATAAATGAATGCAACCATATCTTGTAAATCATTGACAAGAATTACCACTCCTCAAACTCTCAAGATAGAAGGACATATCATGAAGAAAAAGGTTCAAGAAGTGAAAGATCACATCGAGAAAGAAGAAATGAATCCGAACCTATCTTGTAATGCATTGGCTAGAATTACCACTCCTCAAACAATCAATATAGAAGGACATATCAAGAAGAAAAATGTTCAAGAAGTGAAAGATCACATCGAGCATGAAGAAATGAATCCAACCATATCTTGTAATGAATTGGAAGAAATTACGACTCCTCAAACTCACAAGATAGAAGGAAATATCAAGAAGAAAAAGATTCAAGCAGTGAAAGATCACATTGAGCATCAACAACAACTTCTCCAACTTTTAAAGGATAATGTCACTTTGGTGCAGAATCAAATGAAACAACAGGCATATCAACATTGCAGTGAAAGAAGTTTTGATGTAGGCGATTGAGTATTTTTACGACTAAATCTCAAGCAAGCTATTTATGAGAAGGAAATGTTGGCAATACTACATGCACTTGAGAAATGGTGACCTTACCTAATGGTAAGACACTTCAAGGTAAAAATGGGTCATGATAGTCTTAAATACTTTTTAGAATAAATATTATCTTTAGAAGAAAAAAAAATGGGTCGCAAATATGTTGGGTTATGACCTTGAAATCATCTACAAAAAAGGGAAGCAAAATGTTGTTGCAGATGCACTCTCAAGAAAGGGTGAGGATGTGGAAGCATTTTTTTATGATATTTCTATTATCCAACCAGATTGAATAAATGAAGCAAGGAATGAATGGAAGAAGGACAAAGAAGTGTGGCCACTCATTCAAAAGTTGGAGAAGATCCCAGTTCAAATAATATTGCTAGAAACTTGACAAGGAAGGAAAAAACATATTGGAACCTGGAGAAGTCACAGAAACAAGAACTCAACAACTACAAAATCTATCAATTTCAGAGTATCTCATCAAGTGGAAGAACTTACCCGCTAAATATTCCACATGGGAGGACAAGAATTTTATACAAAAGCATCAAGAACTACTCAAGTGTTGAGGACAACACTTTTTGAAGGAGAGGGGCATGTTAGGTCCCTGTATTACTAGTGTAACCCCTTATTGTTATTAGTAAAACCCCCTTATTATATTTGTGGGCCCATGTAGTCCCCATATTAGTATTATTGTGCCCTTACATTATTATTGTTATGTCGGCTCTGATTACATTATGACCCCTTAGATTCCTATATATAGAAAGGAGGTAATGTCATTTGTATCATCCAAGAATTGTTCATTTGTGTAATGTAAAGGAGGTCCCCCCTCAAAGAGGCTTATTTCTAAGGCATTTATCTATCTTTTCTATCGTTTTGTGAGTTGGTTTCATAACAAACTTGACCAAGTCAAGTTGAATTGAACCACCCTAACAATCCCCCTATTAAACTTGACCCAAGGAGATTAACTTAGTCCCAATCACTCTAATGAAGTCCATATAAAAATGTTACCATCTATGGGAGTGCATGGGTAACTAGCCACTGTATCTGCCAGTTATCTAAGACACCTTTACACATACATAATTATCATATTTGCTCATCGGCCCACACACCCCCCCCCCCCACAAGATAGGATACCAATACACTTGCCATCTGGTACACATCCAGTGGTCCATTCCATAACTTGGTAACTTTGTACACCACTGCACCACATGTATGCCTAATAAAATTCTTAAGGTCTTACAATAACTAAACTCAAAAAGCTTTCCAAGAATCCTTTAAAGAAGGTTTCGAGGGCAGTTGCTCTTGCTATCAAGTCGTGTAATTCTACTAATTCTTTATCCCAGAAACTCATAGAAAGCAACCCCATCACCCCTAGGATCTACGACCTTCCAAAGATCCACAAAGAGAGGGTTCCCTTAAGACCTATCGTCAATACCATTGGTGGTCCTACTTGCCTTCTTGCAAAATTCCTTGCCTTGAAGCTTAGACCCTTGGTTGGTCGCACGAAGTCCTTCGTCAAAGACTCTGCATCATTTGTTGATTGTCTTAAGAGGATAAAGCTTGACCCCAATGATATTCTGGTTGGTTTCGACATGGTCTCCCTTTATACTTGTATTCCCATCAATGAGGCCATGGAGGTTATCAATAGGCTCACTGACCCAGATACGGCTCAGTTAGTTGAGTTGTGCCTTGCTTCCACCTTTTTTCAACTTCGAAGGAGAGTTCTATGAGCAAACCTGTGGGGTGGCCATGGGCTCCCCCCTCTCCCTAGTTGTTGCTAATATTTTTATGGAGGATTTTGAGTCCAGAGCTTTGTCCTCAACCTATCTCTTACGAAAGCTTTGGAACATATTCGTGGATGACATTGGTGTCGTTTGGTCTCATGGTCATGATGAGTTGGATCTCTTCTTCCATCATCTTAATGAACAATCCTCCACCATTAAGTTCACTATGGAAAAGGAAGTCAGCGGTTGTCTTCCCTTCCTTGATGTTCTCATCTCTAAGAATAATGATGGTTCCTTCTCCCACTAGGTATTTCGAAAAAAGACTCATACCGATCAATATCTCCACACCATCTCTCATCATTTCCCTGCTCAGAAGTTAGATGTTCTCAACACGCTTGCTACTCGTGCATTAAGAATCTCTGATGAGAAAAATTTGGCAAAGGAGAAGGCTCATATCCTGGATGTCTTCGTTAAAAATGGCTACAGTAGACACCTAGGTCAGAAAGCCTTCCTCAAGGCCTGGAAGGAGCCTTCTATCCATAAAGATCTTAAAGATTGGATCCTGGGGGTACACCTCCCCTACATCCAAGGAAAAACTGATAGGATTGCCAAGATTCTTAAGAAGCACAATATTCCCTCGACCTTTAGACCTCTTAACACCATCCGTAGCTCCCTTCGGTCTGTTAAAGATCCTTTTGACCTTAAAGACATGAAAGGTGTCTATGTCATTCCTTGTTCCTGTGGGGCCCCATACATTGGTGAAACTGGTCGTTCTATTAATCAGAGGATTAGTGAGTGTCATGCGGAAAGAGTTATGTTTGCGGACAAACCTAACCTCCCTAGGAGTCTAAGACTCTCTAGTGACAAACAAACCAAACAAGAGCAATCCTTCTCTAAATACGCGTTATTCTATGAGAGATCAAGTGTTTTTCGATCTTACCTTAGGTCCAACGCTTGTTGTAGCAGTCCAGCCTTGCTGATCCAGATGAGCTCCTCCTTCACTTTAAGACCTGCATACACTAACAAAGCAAACGATTAAATAACACCTGAATAATTCATAAAACAAAGCATATTCATCACATAGACCAAGGAGTACATGAAATAATTCATTAACAACAAATCATTGAGAAGAATGGACTTATTTGTATTAAAGAAACAAAAAGGAACCATTACAACCTGAGCCTTGGTGTTGTGCAAGCTCCTCCCAGGGTCCAACAAGAGATTTCCTCTACTTTGACAAGCTCACCCACTCCCAATATGGCAACAAGGAAGGATAGTGATCTCTCCTCACAAGTCAACAATGGAAGTCCTAATTCCAGCAGCATTTACCCTTTAGAATGTTCAGCCTTCAACCTCCCCTCCTTTGGCCCAATGCCTGTATTTATAGTATTCTAGAGGAGGTTATTCAGTTCCAACATCAATGGGATACTCCCTCTTTTGGATGGGGTAGCTCCTCTCTTGATGGGATAAGCTCCTCTATCATAGGGGTGTATGAACCATCTGGAGGCGCTCAATACACGTCAAAAACTCTTCTAGAAGGCTCTAGAAGTGACCACAAGTAACTTTTTAAAGATGAAACTTGCGCCTCTTGACCTTTACAGGGGTACGCACCCTAGCTTTAGTATACAGAGCGTATTACTACGCAGGTCTAATGTATATGGAGTGCGTACACGTAGGCAAGGTAGAGAGAAACTGCGTACCCAGAGATAAACATGTTTTCAAGTGACTTTCTCTCTCTTTGAAGTTTTGACATGAAGAGCAGAGATATGGGGCTTGATAAAGAGGACAATGTGGCTATTGATGAGGCCACATAAACTGCAGATAGTCAAGGTGACAAAATTCAGTGTAACAGATAGGATTTATAGGAGGGTATCCACCTCATTTATGACTCCCCACTTTGAATTCTCCATCATGCAGCTTAGAGCACAAACAGCCACATCAATGCACTAGGTAGCAGCCGAGCCAAACCTCCCTGATTTTAAGGAAGTTGTTGGGAGCTTCAATTGTATAAGTAGAAAGGCCTAGGGCCTCATTAGGAAGTTATTCAAATTTTCAAACTTTTGGTGCAGCTTTGATTTTCTCAACTTCGAGCCCACTTTTGCTGACAGTTTCATGCAATCCTATTATTATTTTGATAATAAATATGAAGTATTTTTCGAGCTAGTACTGAGTTACCTCAGAGGGTTGGAGCTCTTGGTTTAGCGCCCAATCCAAGTAGCCAAGCTCCTCTTTTTTGTATTTATATGCTTTGTTTCAGTTTATGGATTAATTGCTATTAGATAAATCTCTTTCTTGGTTAAGAATAGGTTGGTTTTAGTGATTTAGAAGGTTGTTTCCATTTAAGTTTTCTATAGTAGGTTGAACAGTGATAGAAAGAAGATACAAAAAGGCCATCAACAAAGCCTTGGCCTCCTTACCTTCTCCATAGGATCTCTAGTGTTGCAATTTGTTAGAAGGTTAATGCTTTTCTTTAGATCTCTTTCATCATGCTCAGTTCTGTCTTGTAATAAGTTTACTTCCATGCTTTCTCTCATTACAACATTCTTCAACATTTCTTTCCATAGCTCATGATCTAGATTAGCTTGATACAAAATTATATTTTTTGATGTACTTAGTTTCCTTGCTTCCTTAATCTCATTGTTTGATTTTCAGTTCTCTGGTAGCAAATCTCTTCTCACAACAAGTTAGCCAATCAACCATCACAATATCTCCTTGATCTATGCCCCACAAGTCGCCTAGAGTTCATTTCAAATCTACCTTAGTTTTCTGCACTTTTCCATGGACTTTCCTCTCTTTCCTGGAACAAATCCAACCATATTTCTCTCTCCTAATCATTCTTGATGGACTCTAGAGACCTTAACACGTCATCTTAGCCTTCAGCTACCCTTTCCACCTGCTTTCCTCCCTTCAAAACCTCCAAAACTGCTCTTGGCATCCACCTGTAGACCTCCTGTAGATCCCCTACAGCCTCCTATAGATTTTCCTATAGGATTCTTTTGAAGTTTGATTATGGGAAAAACCTCTAGAAGGGCACCTAGAACCTCTTAGGACCCATCCACACCATCCTACACCTTTACAAATCCCAAATTCACCCTCCATCACCACCTAATTGTTGCGACATTCATAATCAAATAATTTACATGCATGACAATTTCACATAAAAATTGAAAAAGATATTTTTGCTCATTTACTTCTAGAAATAACTTGAGTAGATGTTGTTTACTTCTTGAGTAGGTAATGGCATTCATTTCATGGTTTTTCATCTCTCTTTTTGCAAAAGAAGGATTATTTGGTTAAGTAGCGATTTCTAGGTTTACTTTACATTTCAGTCTTCTTCTCCTTTCTGTAAGTAGAGTAGCCCTTGTAGAGTAAGCTTTCCTTTCTTTCATCACATATATAGCTTCTTGTGGAATCCATAGAAGTTGTCTTGAGCTTGCGCCAACTGACCAAGTGATAGCTTGCGGTAAGAACTAGTACTTGTGCATACAACATTGTCGCTTCTAAGTTTGTTACGAACTATCGGGTTGATAAAAGTAAAGTAGGAAGCCTAGAAGTTGTAGCATTATTGCTGCAATACTGGTACTCACCACTTTTTGGCACCGTTATTGGGGAAGCATCAGAGTATTTTGTGATTACTGCTTTCTTCTATTTCTCTATCGCAACATTCTGCTAAGTAATTTATTTTAGCAGACGTAGAGTAGTTGTTTCTTTTAGTTTTTGCATTTCCTTGCTTTCATTTTCAATTCTGCAGTTTTCATTTCAGCAAAAGTAGATTAGTCATTTACCTTCTTTCAGTTTTGCATTTCATTTTCTTTCATTTTCAATTTTGCAGATTTCATTACAGCAACTTCATTTCAGAAAAAGTAGATTAGTCATTTCTTTTCTTTTAGTTCTACATTTCATTTGCTTTCCTTTTCATTTCAGCAAGTTCATTTCAGTTAGTTGCAATTTGTTTGTTCAATCAATTTAATTTTTGCAGGTACAAGCAATGAAAAAAAAAAACCAACCAAAATGATTTCCTTTCATGCCTCATAGGAATAGAGATAATTCAGGAAAATTCTTACCCAACACCCCCACTACATCACATAGCCACCCTTCTTCAGTGGTAGTGATCAAGAAGAACCTTTAGGTGAACAACCTGAGATATTTGAAGAACCTATAGGGGAAGAAGAAGAAGAAGACATCCCTCCTAAGACAATGGCTGAAAACAAAAATACTAGGGTGAATGGAGAAAGAGTAGAGGGTACCTTTCCCATCTTGGAGACCAACGAGGACACCAAAATGAAGAATATAAGTCCCTCCACCCTAGCTCACCTCCATGGTTTGACCACAGAAGATCCTGACACCTTCCTGTTTGAGTTTGTTGTCATCTGTTGAACCTATGACTATGCAGAAGATGAGAAAAAATTGAAACTATTTTCTTCTACTCTCAAGGATGCAGCATTATGCTGGTTCCTGGGGTTACTTGGCAATAGCATCACAACTTAGGCTCAGATGCAGCAAGCCTTTAACAACAAATACCGAGACTACTGTAGATCAAAAGATACCAAGGAATAAATCTTCCCAGTGAGCATGGGAAGTGATGAATCCTTACAAGATTATGAAGAGAGGTTCCAACTCAGTTACAAAAGGGCCAGGTGCACACCTGACCCTGAATCTCTGAAGTTGGTCATGCTTAGGGGAATTCTAGAAGACCTTCTAGACACCCTCCATTTACTGGCTAGGGGAGACATCTACCAACTACCTTATGAGGACATAAACATTGTCTTTAGAAAACATTCTAGAGCAGCAAGAAAGAGAGGTAGGGGGAGTCAACCCATACCTAGTACCTCCTCATATAATTTATCCATGAAAGGTGAACTTGGAAACATGCTAGAAGGCTTTAAGAGTGAGATGCTATAGATTCTTACCATGCAAATGGATACCTTGCATATCAAAAGGAAACAAGAGGAAGTAGAGAGGGCTTTAGCGATTTCTTCTCCTAGGTGCACCAGGTGGCATCCTAGGAATGAATGCCCATTGAACTCTATAGAGGTTTGTTCAGTCTGTTAAGAAGATCATTCTACAGACAAGTGCCCTTCCTTGCCCGAACTTAAACCTATATACCAGGGGGCCGAAGGAGCCACTGAACCACTCTATTTCATGAACCAGAGGAGACCGCATGGACCTAGACCATACCTGTAGGGGATGCAAGGGACATCCCAAGCATACTACAACCCCAACCAAGTCACTCACATACCTTCATGGGGCCCTCCTGCTTATCCTTCCTGGTCCATGCCTCCTCCTTCGTCCTATCCATCTCAGTATCATGCCCAACTAGCCACTCATTCATTTCAATCCTATGCTTAGCCGCAACCTCAGTGGAATGCAACTCATCAGGGGTGGAAGCCCTAGTACAACTCTCCTCCCACTCTTTGGCCTCCACTACCTACTCAACCACAATCATTGCCTCCTACTCCACCAAGGCAACCCCAACTTCCTACACAGCCAAACCCGAACCCGAACAATAGATAGGCTCAATAAGTATATTGTGGGGAACCATCATTCCCAACTTATTCTATGGAGATTCAAGAGATTAACCTGTGATCTGGGAAGGTCCTCGCAGATACCCAACCTCCCCCTAAGGATTTTGAGGAAGATAAAGAGGAAAGTGAACCTAAAGCAATTCCACCCTTTCTTGAGAGACTATCCAGGACAACAGAGCCCACCCTAGAAGAAACTAAACTTCTGGGAGAATTGAAACAGTTATGTGTAAAGATACCACTTCTCCAAGCCATAAAATATGTGCCTATATACAATAGGATGATCAAAGAGAAGTGCTTTAGGCATCTAGGCAGGCGCAAGAGAGATGCCCCAACCACCAATGTCGTAGGACAATTTTCCAACCTGATGTTGGGGCAAGTAATCTGTCCAAAATATATGGACCCTGGAAGCCCAGTAGTTGATGTCCACATCAATGGAACCATGATCGCACACACCTTCATTGATCTGGGCACTGCCAATAATGTGATGACAAAGGACACCATGCTCAAAATTAAACTCCAAGGATCCTTGAGGAAGACCACGACAGTATTATAGCTAGCAGATCGGTCCACCATAACCCTTGAAGGAATTGCGGAACATGTGATGGTCTCCATTGATTCTTGGGAGTACCCTACTAATTTCCTAGTTCTCCATCTGAAGGCAAAGCTCACTGGGTATCCTCTCATCTCGAGGAGACCCTGGTTGGCTATTGTCAATGCCTACATTAGCTGTCGAGCTGAGAACATGACCATCAAGAACGGGCATATGTCGAAGTAGTTAATCCTATACCCTCCCGCCCAACCCTTCCTAGAACATGATCTACCTCTCTAGTTGGAGGAGGACGAGGATGAATTTCATTCTGCACCACTTTGTGCATTAGAAACTGTCATGGGGAGAAAACTGCAAAATGAGGATGATATCATTGAAAATTTAATTAAGAATCCACCCCTTAATACCTTGCCATTAGAAGATATAGTGAAAGAAACCCAAAACAATCCCTTAATGGATCTCTATGTGGCCGACCCGACCTCTCTCCATGTTAAGAATATACATTTTAGTCCAAAAATAACCTTGAAAATCAATTCATCCCTATCCGCTTCCCAGGAGGAGTTGTACAACTTATTGAGAAAGCATTTAGATGCCTTTGCTTGGAGTTATAAGAAGATGAAGGGAGTGCACCCTTCAGTATGTACTCATCATATATAGATTAAGGAAGATTGCAAACAAGTCAGGCAGCCTCAAAGGAGGATGAATCCTACGCTCAAAGACATTGTTAAGGAAGAATTGCAAAAATTACTGGATGCAGGATTCATCTACCCCATTACTGACAGTGAATGGGTCTCTCCTTTGGTGCTAGTGCCAAAGAAAAATGGTAAGTGGAGAATCTATGTCAATTATCAGGAACTAAGCAAATAAACTAAAATGGACCATTTCCCTTTGCCTTTCATAGATCAAGTGTTAAATGGTCTGGTGGGGAAAAACTTTTTCTCCTCCCTAAATGGGTTTAGCGGGTACAATCAGATTCAAATCAACCCAAAGGGCCAAGATAAGACCACTTTCACTTGTCCTTGGGGTACCTTTGTGTATCGAGTCTGTCCTTTTGGTTTGTGTAATGCTCCAACCACTTTCCAGAGAGCAGTATTGAGTATATTTTCTGACTTGGTTCATGATGTAGTGGAAATATATATGGATTATTTTATTCCTTATGGTTCTAGCTTTCAGAAAGCTTGATCTAACCTAGGAAAAGTCTTGGACAAGTATATTGAAATCAACCTAACCCTCAATCTAGAAAAATGTGAATTTTTGGTGACTGAAGGGACCATGCTAGTTCATGCAATATCCCAACAAGGATTGTAGGTGGACCACAACAAAATTGCCATCATCCAAAGGGTCTCACCTCCTCAAGAGGTGAGAGATGTCTGAAGTTTCCTAGGCTTAGCAGGATATTACAGAAGATTCATTAAATATTTCACTAAGTTAGCCTCTCCGTTGTTTGGTATTTTAGGAAAAGATGTTGATTTCATATGGACTGAAAACTGTCAAGAAGCCCTAGATACCTTGAAAAGCAAACTTGTGACTACCCCAATTTTGAGAGGCCCAAACTAGGCCCTGCCTTTCCACATTCACGCAGATGCCTCGAACAAAGCAATTGGAGTAGCCTTAGAACAAATAGATGAAAAGTTACCTTATGCCATATACTCTATAAGTAAAAATTAGTCAAAGGCAGAGTTAAACTACATGGTAACTGAGAAGGAACTCCTATTTGTAGTGCATTCCTTAAACAAATTCAGACATTACATCACAGGCTATCAAACCTTTATACACATTAATCATGCTGCAATTAGATATTTAATGAACAAACCAGATGTAAATACTCGCATTATTAGATGGTTGCTTTTACTGCAATAGTTTGATTTGACCATTGTTTATAAGCTTGGTAAAGAAAATGTTGTTGCTAAATTTTTGTCTAGAGTAAATTTGCTTGTAGGTGAAGAAGGAATTGTGGATGATCAAATGCCATATGAGCACCTATTTGATATCTTAGTACTCTCTCCATGGTTTTCTGATATAGTAAACTACTTTGTTTCAGCACAGTTCCCACCACACTTGTACTCAAAGGAGAAGAGAGAGATCATGAGGGAATGCACCCCTCTCACCTAGATTGGGGGAAATCTCTTTAAACTTGGCCTGGATTAGATCTTGAGAAGATGTGTCAGGGAGGAGGAAGTTTTTGACATTCTCTTGGTGTGATGTAGGAAAGTGTTCCCTCTGCGAATAGAGGCAACCCCTCTAGCCCTAGAGTGGGTCTAGTCACAAACAAGGACAGATAAACAATAGCTTTCCTTAAACAGTTCAATTTGGAGGCCTACCTCAACTGGTGGTCCATGGAGTTCCGTTGCGCTACTCCAGCTTCCTCTTACTTCTCCTCAACAAGTGATCAACCTGAAACAAAGAAAAGGAAATACAACAAAGCATGTAACCAGATACAAAAATAAACTATTTACTCACAAAGTCAAGAAATCATGAGCTATCAAGTACATTACATACAAGACATAGGAAAACATCATTGATTGCATTAATAATGAAATAAGAGTTAGCTTACAACCAAAGCCTTGACGTCACAAGCCTTCTCAAAAAGAGTCCAGCTAGTATGTTCTTCAAGCATTCACTCTTTGAATATGGATCTCCAAACATACAAGAGCTCTCTCACTCATACGTTTTACACAAGATCAAGGGCACTTCATAACCTTCCACTAGCTATCAACAATCCCACACTTATCACTCTCACACCAGTTATCTAGCAAACTCACAAGCACTAACAACATTGTTGTGAGAGTTTAAATAGGAGAAGGAGTCTCCATGAATGGGGGGAAGGGAGATCTTATCATCAAGGAAGGTAGCACAATTGATGGAACTTCCACACCAGGGAAGGAAGGGCGACATAAAAAAGGCCAACAACTAGGTTTGGAGTCATCTGGAAGGCTGACTGTTGTAACAATTCGCCCAATCTGGATCATCGCGGGCACATAACTGAGATTCAGCGCTGACATCGCAAGTGAACAGTGCAGATAGTCAGATCATCACTGAAGAGTCCACATAACCCCGTGTTGGTGCTTAAAATCATGCCATCGTGGGAATCAGGTGTACTTCTGCGCTGGCAGCGTGCATGGACAATTCATCATCGCCTATCAGCGCGTTTATTTATCCAAAAGTCGCGATGAGGCAGTAAACTTTGGAAAAGTGTGTCAATTGGTAGCATAGGAGAGCATTTGTCTATTATGGACATGTTGGACTTGGTCACATGACACAGTAGGAAGATTGGGAATGAAAGCAGTGATAAATTACTGTGTAACACCTGGCCTATCATGATGTGCCTTCTGAAGGCCATTTTGTACCAAAGAGGATTGCCTTCAAAATATTGCAAGTAGGCTACTATTGGCCCACTCTTCATCAATATGTGAGGAGGTATACCAACCAATGTGATCGATGTCAAAGGATGGGAAACCTACTCCAAAGGATGAGATGCCCATGCAACCTCGAGTGACCTTTGATCCATTTGAGAAGTGGGGCATGGGCTTTGTGGGTCCTATCAACCCTCCTTAAAAATAGAAGTAATACATCATTGTGTGAACCGATTATTTGACAAAATGGGCAGAAAGAAAAGCAATCAAAGCAGCAACAAAGGAAAAGGTTGCTTAGTTTTTTAGAGAAACCATATTCTATAAGTTCGAGTACCCAAGAGAAATGGTCACAGGCCAAGGCAGTCAGTTCATTTCCAAGTTGATTGAAGACCTGCTCACACATCATAAAATCAAGCACAGGACATCCACCCCTTACCATCCATAAGCCAATGGGTAGGTTGACGTCACCAATAGAGCTCTGGAAGGAATTTTGACCAAGGTAGTGAGCATAAGTAGAAAATATTTGGTGGATAGACTAGTTGGGGCGACCTGGGCCTACAACACAACATGGAAGACCACCACGGGGTTCACACCCTATGAACTGGTCAATGAGAAGAAGGCTCTTTTGTCAATTGAATACAATACGCTAAGAATGGTAACTTAGCTGGACCTAGACCTTAGCCATGCACAAAGAGAAAGACTACTCTAGCTCAATGGATTAGATAAACAAAGATTACAGGCCCTTCTCCACATAGATATAGTTTAGCTTCAGGGGAAGATATGGCATGACAAAAATATCAAAGAAAAGAATTTCCAAGAGAGAGATTGGGCACTACTCTATGAATCAAGGTTTAAAGACTTCAAAGCCAAGCTAAGGACAAGATGGTTGGGACCCTAGACTATGGAAAAATGCGATGACAATGGTTCAGTTCTGATCAAAATCATTGATGAGGAAGCCATCCCCATACTTCTCAATGGACATAGGTTGAAAATTTATAAGAAGCCCCTCTCCAAGTAAGATTTCATTGAAGATCTAAATAGGAGAGTGATGGTAGTGGATCAAGTCTTAGCCTCCACTTCACCCACTCACTGAAGAAGCTGAAAAAAAAAAGAAAAAATAATGACTCAAGTGAAAACCTCGATGAGGCACTTGAGTCCCATCATTGGGTTGAAAACCTCTTTTGAGGTAGTCCAATGATGAAAAAAAAAAAAAGAGAGAGAATAATATCCCTGGGTGAAAACCTCCCTTGGAGGCACCCAGGGTAGGCAAATAGGGTGAAAACCTCCTTGAGGCGCCCTAGTTGTCTTTCAAAAAATAGAAGAAAAAATAGAGAAAAGAAGGAAAAGAGAATTGACTTTTAATGTGCATTGCAGATTATAGGTGGACCAAGAGAAGATGCCACAGAGCTTATTTCATCTTCCCCGCACTCTTCTCCATCATTTCTGACCTTTCTTCCACCCCACTATGTTTTTTTCTAGAAACTATGTGTTCTATAAGAGGCTCATGTAGAAATCACAGAGAGCCAGAAAAGGTTCCAAAAAGTAGTTTGAAGGGCTGGGAGGTTCCATGAAGAGCATCGTTGAGTCTTGAAAATGTCATTCATTTCCATTACACTTTCACTATTATGTCCACTATATCACCTCCATTTCACTACTTTGTCACCACATTCATCCCACTTTCATTATTATTGGGTCACATTTATGTTTTTCAAATCTTTATTAATTCTAAGCTTTTTAAGTGAATTTGAGGTTAAAAATTACAAAATAATGTGGATATGCTTATACCTAACAAATGGGTTGAGATTGTTGACATGTGTAGGTCAAAAGGAGGCTTCTAGAAGACCCTTATGTGGTACTCTAAGGCCAAATTCGAATTTGAGTGGAAAGAATCATGGGATCATGAAGATATGTGTCACATCTCCTAATTGTATTGTAACTCTAAGAAGACATGTGTCTTATCAGTTCCTATTTTGATTAGGACTCTAGAGGTAGAGGGAGAGATTCATGGACTCTCATTAATGAGATGGCTTCTCATTTTTTTGTATAAATAGGAGATCTCTCTCCTTCATTTGTTAGCTTATTAGTCTTAGCTTGTTAGTCCTTAAGCTTGTTATCTTGTGAGATGGCTTTGGAAAGCTTTAGAGAGCTTTGTTGTACTTTGTAATTTTGAAGAATTTGAATAAAGCTTTGATGTTCTCAAGATGGAAGGAGATGTGAAGTAGATGTCGTGGAGAACATTAGAATGTAAGGTAGAGTAGATTTCATTTTGTAATTTTGCTTTGATTTCATTATGTCATTTGATTGCTTTCAAGTTTGATAGAATATATTTTCCATTCATGCAATTTTAATTCATGTAAGTGTGTTCAACCCGTTGATTGTAGATTAGTTTTTCTTTAAATGTTTTTGCATCAAATAGTGACATGTGATTTGCCTCTCTGCTGACTTTTTTTTTAGCTTTTCAATTTCAATTATGCTTTGATTTCAGTCTTATTCATTTTCTTTGTTAGTTATTTTAGATATCAACTTGCTCATTTCATTGACGGTTACCTTCGAAAGCCATATCTAGACTAACTGGCAAGGGATTGAAATATGAATGTTGTAATTTTATTTTAGTTTACTTTTCTGCAAATAGATATTGGATTGATCATTTCATTGATGGTTACCTCCGAAATCCATAGCTAGACTAACTGGCGAGGGATCGAAAATGAATGTTGTGATTTGATTTTAGTTTACTTTTCTGCAATTAGATATTGGATTGCTCATTTCATTGACAATTACCTCCGAAAGCCATAGCTAGACTAACTGGCGAGGGATCGAAGTATGAATGTTGTGCATTGATTTTAGTTTACTTTTCTGCAATTAGATATTGTATTGCTCATTTCATTGACGGTTACCTCGGAAAGCCATAGCTAGACTAACTGGCGAGGGATCGAAATATGAATGATGTGATTTGATTTTACTTTTATTAGTTTGCAGTTTTTGATTTGTTTGAGTGCAATAGCTTAACTTTTATTTCTGTATTTAGACAAGAAGCAGAGACCGTGATTTCATGATCAGTATTTCATCTTTTGTTTGATTGCAGTAGCTGCATACTTATACTTTTGTTTAAATACTAATTCCATCAATAACATGTTTTGAGATCTTTTGGAGTGCTAAGTTTTGGAATTTACCATTAGGGACATAAACCTTGTCATGAAATCTACATCCATACTTGATCTTTAAAAGTATTCTTAAGACCTTAGAATAGGATTTCCCTTTGCATTAGACACTTTAGGAGATCAACAAAAACAAAACCCCAAAACAAAATAAAATCTATAAAACAACGAAGTAAGAAAAAGGTTAACTAAGCACATATGGTGCAACACACTTCATCAGTTTACGATACCCGGATTGATAATTTATGTAGAGCAATTTAAGGCATTAAATTGACTAGACATTTTTGGTGTCGTTGTCGGGGAAGTGTAATTAGGAGACCTTATTTCTTACATCTAAAAAACAAATAAATTAACAATTCTTGAGTATGCTCTCCTCCTGGATAAACCCAACTGTTTTGATAGGTTCAACTGTCCAAGATTGATTGGTTATGGTTTTTAGTGGTCCTCAAAACACTGTATCCTGTTTTAATAAGGTTTTACAACTTAGCTGCGGAATGTAGTTTGATTCCGCAACTAGTTGAGAATTCTGTAGCTGATTTCAAGGTTTAGCAGGTTACAGGCGTCCAATGAAGAAACCGACCACATGGACATCTCCAGAATTGTCTTGACATGGATCCTATCTTACTCATCCAGTTCAGAACAATAAAAAACCAGGCTAAGACCTCAGTCAAAGTCCTATTTTTAGCATGTTTTCTTTAAAGACATTGCTCCGTAAAATTGAAAATCATTAATCCTTCTTATAAAATTTCACAATTTCAGAAGAAGAGAAGAAAATAATCTATGGCTATATTCAATCCTAGTTGGCCTCAATAGAAAACCTGCATTCCTATTTTTGAAACAAAAACATTAAACAAAAATAAATAAATAAATAAATAATAAATGATAAAAAATAAAAAATAAAAAATGAAAACCTACAATATGAACAATCTGAGCTGGGATCAACTAAATTATGTGTTTCAACATTTACAATGCTATATGATGAAGCATCTTCCTTTTTCTCCATTTTAGTATAAAATGTCATTCGCATTATATTCCTGCCCATCTCTTCGCAAAATTATCTTGCCATCAACAACTACATTTCATCTTGTAATCAAAATTTCATGTACATCAAAAAGAAGGATTTTGAAAAAGAAGATGATTTGGGAGAAAAACTGAACATTAGGCATCCAATAATAAACAACGACTTCATGTGTGTTGACTCCAAACCCTATTCATCACTATTGTAGGGATGCGCCAAGACAGGGGCATTACCAGAAGGAAAAACTCTCCACGACTACATTGAAAAAAATTGGATTGAAGCAAGAACTTTTCTTACAAAACCACCTTATTAACATGTATGGTAAATGCAAAGAATGAACAAAGTTGTATTGTCCTACTTCTGATTCGAAATTTCACAATAGTAAAAACATCAACTCAAAAAAAACGTAAAACAGAGAAGAACGTCAAATTTTGAATGCACAATTTGGCCAAACGGAAGCGAATTTGGAAAAAATAAAACATGAGTTTTTTCACCAATAGGGTCAATTAGATAACCCAGAAACGGTTTTTAGAAAATCGTTGTGGTTTGGGAGATATCCTCGGTTCCTTGGAGTGCACTTTTGCCTGCTGCGTGAAAAAAAACAGAATTTTAATTAATGAACAGGCTATGATTTAATTCGGCGTGCCTGAGAAAGGGGATTTCTAATTTGATTATGTGCTGACACTTACTCTACCACATCTTCTAGCCTTAATTCCACCCGTTTGTAACTCATTAACACCTGTTAACAAGCAATCCCAATTGAAGACGACTATGTTAGTGAATTAACTCCATTACGTGAACCAATTGAGTACGCCTCTTCCAAATTGATTTGTCAATTTCAATCGAACTTCTTCACCTATTTTAATGGCTATTCCCTTGTTATTTTTGTAGGATGTTCATTATTTGTATAGTCACACACCTTGCATGATTCATAGAGATTTGAATTGCAGCAACATTCTCGTGAATGGCAATATTGGATTCTTGTGAATCGTAAGTTGATTGCATACGACTCTTCAACCCTTATTAGTTGTTCATTAGACCAAGTTTTTTTCCCTTTTCATATCTTCCCAGCCTCTTTGCATATTTAGTCACCTTGTTTTCACGCAGCCTATGCATATATTCTCTCTGTCTTCACATATATTCATTAGCTGCGGAATTCAACCACTTTCCACCACTGATTCAACTTTCCATAGCTGTTTTGTTAAACTCTAGGTTGGAGGTGTCATCAGACAAAACAAGGCACCTGAGCAAGTTAGAAATTAATTGGACATGGATCAGGTCCTATTGGTTTAGCCAAATTCATTAAGGAAAGCCGTGGTCAACGATGGTCAAATGGTGAGGAGGTACATACAATTGCTTTGGTCACAATCATCTGCTTCCATATACAGTTTCATTCCATTTCCATATCCATATATGTCTGATTTCTATCCATGAAATCATTCCATTTTTCAGACAGTAAAGGGAATTCTGAAATGTAGCCGAGAACAAAAACGATGAGGCTCATTGGGAAATCTAAATCAGTTGAACACACTTGGACTTGGACTTTCTTTAGCTAGATCAAATGGGTAATCAGGGATATGTGTTAAACAGTTGCTGTAGGAGTCATTAAAGCTATTGAAATATCATACAGTTCCATTACTCTGAAATATTTTCATTATTAAACTGTTTTGCTTAAAAAAATTATTTTTTTAAGCAAAATAGTGAAGAATTTTTTTTTGAAAAATAACAAAGAAACTCATGAATAATTGGTTTTGTGCACCAGTTGTGATCTTAGGCTCCTTCTCCTTGGTACTTGGTTGCATAAAATTTATTTTCCAATAACTTAAATCAGAAAACTAATGGTTGACTGTCTTTTAGCTATGGAATGCAGCCTGATTCCGCAACTAACTGGCAATTCTGCAGCCATTTTATTACTTTTGTAAGTTACAGGTGTCAAGAGACAAAACGAGCCACATGGGTAGCTGGGAAAATGTCAGTACATGGATGGTGTCCTATTCATTTGATCAAATTCAATGAAAAGGACCCCGGTCAAAGGGAAGTCAAGTTGTGTGTTATTAATAAGTCGCCACACTAAGTCGCCGCATGTCAAGAAAAAAATAATAATTTTGAATCAATGAAATGAATAAGTTATTTGCTCACTTTTCTGAACGTATTGATTAATTTTGGACTGATGATGAAAGATGAATGCCTAACTTTTTATTCAAGATTTTTAGCTACAGAAACCGTCGACATTCTGCAGCTAAAGTCCAATTCCACCGCTGTTCTCCAATTTCGCAGCTGAAAAACCTCATTGTTCAAATCAGCCTAACTTTCTCATACAAAATCAGATTTTGATGATTCAAGTACCGTTGAAAAGATCTCAATAAGATATACACAATGAGAAATCCATCATTAGAGTTTGAAATGGAAAATAATGAAATAAATTTCTGAAAAGACGCAACATCAACTTGAAGCACCAATTCCAAAGCATGTATAAATTCTTTTGATTTTTCCCTTGAGAACTTGTTTCATTAATACAAATTCTTAGTTTTGTGTGTAAATATCATAACTAGAGAGATTGGCCATCTCTCTCCTTTGATAATATTACAATCCATTACAGAATAAGTATTATTTTTTTTGCAGGTTCCAGGAGGAAGGACAAATGACTACAAAATAATGGTGTCTCTCTAAGAGACCAATTTGTTTCATAAGAGGATGATCAACAACAAAGAGGAAATATGCTGATGCAAAATCAGATCTAAACACTTGAAAAACTTTCGGATACTATTGTCTCCATCACATCCATACTTCATAATAAACTATTCACCTCGTTTGAGTCCATATTTTCCATTTACATTCACATACACTTTCCATCTCTTCTTGTCCATTCATAATCCACAAATAAAAGCAAGAGGCTCATTCACATGCTTATTGCCCATTGTCATTTTTTCTCTCCATTGCCATCTTCCATTTGCATCTTTCATTTCCTGTCATTTTCATTTCGCAAATAAGCCCTGCTTCAATGCAAATTATTGAGTCCATAGTCCTTTGAGTCTAAGTTCTTTGTCAAAATGCCTTGAGGCTTTCATGCCTTAATGGCAATTTCTCATGCTGACAAACAATGGGAATACATTAATGTCCCTTGTTCGTCAAATCCTCTAGGTTACTCGACATCAGCAAAATCATTCATACCTAGTAAGATGTGTTTGGGCATCTTGATTCTCATTGTCATCAATGGTGAGAGTTCTCGTGTTGACTAGTGGCATCCATTAATGGCCACTAAGCCAACAATTTCCTGCTATGTTTAACATCAGAACATTCTTTTTCACATAGTAGGAATTGTGCCAATGAGTTTTGAAGACATGAAGACTATTATTTTCCGCATTTTGGAGCAGATTCAACAAGTTTTAGTGGAAGCAATAAAAAGTCATCTTATCTCTTTATCCATGACTCCTCTTGTTCAGCCACTTGAAGAAGAATATGATCAGACTTTTGCAGCCACCACACATACAACTCATCCATTGCAAAGGGTAAGTTAAGGTACATCATTTTATAACTTTTAGCCATAGAATTCCATAAAAATCTAGATTGATAATTGTTGGAAAAACATTTATCTTCCTCATTTCATAAAATTGTCAATACCATCAGTTGGGGGGGGAATACATTCATCTTCATATCTTGCCATGTCCATATCATACTCAGGAGCCCACATACTTCCAACATATATTAACTATTACATTGTTGTTATGAGCATACAATGGCTTTTCAAGAAGTGCATAAAGGATAAATTGGATACAAACAAAATCATGGTTGTCACACAAGAACCAACCATCATGCAATCCAATAAAGATATACTTTGCAACAATAATCAAAATATTATTATGCAATGTTCAAAGATCAAAATAGAATGCAACAACAACAACAACAACAACAAAAAATGGTTGTAACACAAGAACCAACTATGTTGCAATTCAAGTAAAACACTTCGCAGAAATATGAAGTTATCAAATGATATCATGCAAAGTTAGGCCAAATCTCAAGGAACAAAAGAGTTAATGTAATATATATTGCATGAGGACATGCAATAACTTCAGTTGGGGGGTATGTTGAATCTTGAAAATGTCATTCATTTCCATTACACTTTCACTATTATGTCCACTATATCACCTCCATTTCACTACTATGTCACCACATTTATCCCACTTTCATTATCATTGGGTCACATTTATGTTTTTCTAATCTTTATTAATTCTAAGCCTTTTAAGTGAATTTGTGGTTAAAAATTAGAAAATAATGTGCATATGCTTATACCTAACAAGTGAGTTGAGATTTTTGACATGTGTAGGTCAAAAGGAGGCTTCTAAAAGACCCTTATGTGGCACTCTAAGGCCAAATTAGAATTTGAGTGGAAAGAATCATGGGATCATGAGGATATGTATCACATCTCCTAATTGTATTGAAACTCTAAGAAGACATATGTCTGATCAGTTCCTATTTTGATTAGGACTCTAGAGGTAGAGGGAGAGATTCATGGACTCTCATTAATGAGATGGCTTGTCATCTTTTTGTATAAATAGGAGATCCGTCTCCTCCATTTGTTAGCTTATTAGTCTTAGCTAACAAATGGAGGAGACGGAGCTTTGTTGTACTTTGTAATTTGAAGAATTTGAATAAAACTTTGATGTTCTCAACATGGAAGGAGATGTGAAGTAGATGTCATGGAGCACATTAGAATGTAAGGTAGAATAGATTTCATTTTATAATTTTGATTTGATTTCATTATGTCATTTGATTGCTTGAAAGTTTGATAGATTAGATTTTCGATTCATACAATTTTAATTCATGTAAGTGTGTTCAATCAATTGATTGTAGATTAGTTTTTCTTTACATGTTTTTGCATCAAATAGTGACATGAAATTTACCTTTCTGCTGACTTTGTTTTTTTTTAGCTTTTCAATTTCGGTTATGCTTTGATTTCAGTCTTATTCATTTGCTTTGTTAGTTAGTTTAGATATCAACTTGCTCATTTCATTGACGGTTACCTCCCAAAACCATAGCTAGACTAACTGGTGAGGGATCAAAATATGAATGTTGTGATTTGATTTTAGTTTACTTTTCTGTAATTAGATATTAGATTGCTCATTTCATTGACAATTACCTCCAAAAGCCATAGCTAGACTAACTAGTGAGAGATTGAAATATGAATGTTGCGATTTGATTTTAGTTTACTTTTCTGCAATTAAATATTGGATTGCTCATTTCATTGACGGTTACCTCTAAAATCCATGGCTAGACTAACTGGCGAGGGATAGAAATATGAATGTTGTGATTTGATTTTAGTTTACTTTTTTGCAATGAGATATTGGATTTCTCATTTCATTGATGGTTACCTCCAAAAGCCATAGCTATACTAACTGATGAGGGATCGAAATATGAATGATGTGATTTGATTTTACTTTTATTAGTTTACAGTTTTTGATTTGTTTGAGTGTAATAGCTTAACTTTTATTTCTGTATTTAGACAAGAAAAAGAGATAGTCATTTCATGATCAGTATTTCATCTTTTATTTGATTTAAGTAGCTACATACTTACACTTTTGTTTAAATACTAATTCCACCAATAAAATGTTTTGAGATCTTTTGAAGTGCTAAGTTTTGGAAGTTACCATTAGGGACATAAACGTTGTCTTGAAATTTACATCCATACTTGATATTTAAAATTATTCTTAAGACCTTAGAATAGGTTTCCCTTTGCATTAGAAACTTTATGAGATCAACAAAAACAAAACCCAACGAAGTAAGAAAAAGGTTAACTAAGCACATATGGTGCACCACACTTCATCAGTTTACGATATCTCGATTGATAATTTATGTAGAGAAATTTAAGACGTTAAATTGACTAGACAAGCATGTAGACCTTCATACAACTATCCACCCTCCTTTCCCTCCATCCACGCTTACACCACCTCATCATCATCATTTTTTTCCTTCTTGTCAAAAAGCACAGAAATCAATTTTTAGAAAAAAACAAAAAATAAAGGGAGCAACACCTCCAAATCTCACCTGAAACTTACCAAGTACCTCTCCATCTTCATCATCATCTCTAGCATCATCCTCACAACTTATAGCACAAAAATTAGCTAAAAATTTTCAAGGGAGAAGCAGCGACATGAGCTCCTATTGGAATTCTTATAGCAGGTGATCCCATTAAAATCAAGCCACAACAACAAAAGAAGTGGAGCCATGGGATTGAAGGGGACATTTGAAGCTAGATCTAGCCAGAGGATACCTACACAAAGCAAACAAGCCACACATCAGGAAGTAGAAAGCATGCAACAGAGGAGATATAGGTATGCAACAATTGAAATACGAGCATGCAGTAGCAAAAGGAACCAAAATGCCTCACAGCACGTACATTTGACTCACAAGTAAGTGACTAACCTTCTCCTTTGTTGCAATTGTGTAATTGGAAAATATTCATAAGTGAATGAGATGGTTAGGGTTGAACAAGTAAAGGTGGCTAGTTAACTATCCATCCTCATCCAGAGATGCCACCACATGTGTGCCTAGTCAACTCAGAGAAAAATCTAAAGGATAGGTAGTGGAGGGCATGCAAACTCTAATGCAATGATTGGAAGTGATTGCGGGAAAGAGCCATGATGACAGGGCAGTGGGGACCAATGGTCCAAATATAGAAACGTACATTTTTTCCAACTCACCCCATCACCGGAAATATCTTAAAGAAGAAATAAGTACTCCTCCTCGAAACTCCTTCACCACCTTTTCTTCCATTTCATCCTTGTCCACTTAGCTGCAACAAGCTCTTTTCCACCCCCATAGCCTCGAAACCATTGTTCTTCATCACTTTCACCCATCCTCCTACTATCGGTGTTCTACAGGAGCACTTATAGGTTCTACAGGAGCACCTACAAGCAGTTCTACAAGAGGGGAAGTACGTTATTTTTAACGAGAAAACACGGGGCTTTTGCTCTATTTATGGTTTGAGGAGGTAGGTTTTGTGCATACCCACCATGATTATCAATATTTGTAATGAATGATATAATTTTAAGGATGAATTGAGTCCATAGAAGAAGAGGAATTACATAAAAAAAATTGCCTGTTTTCTTAAAAAAACACAGTTTTTCCTTTGTTTTCCTGTTTCTTCAAAATTCTTGTTTCCATCTCTACCTTGGGTGTTTAAAAGGTGTATAAACATAGTGACAGGGGAATTCATGAGGAAGAATCCCACAAATTCAACTAGGCTCCATGAAGAACCTGAAGTAGTAGCTATTTTCACTAGAGCAAATTGGGTGCCATTTTTTGAGAAATTATGAGGGTTTGATGAAGAAGTGGCTCAAGAGTTTTCTCTTTCTTTAGTCCCTCACTCGAGGACCCATGCCACTATTACTTTGATAGGTCTCTCCATGGAAATCACCCTAGAATTTATCAGTAGGGTTAACACCCTTCCTCTTCGATTACCTTGGAGCAAAGATGAAAAGCCAATTGGATAGTATACTAAGAAAAACTTCTTCTAAAACAATGAACATCCTGTAGAAGACAAAAATGGCATTAGATGGACAAGCATACCTTACCCTTGGGATGAGGTCAGTTACCAGATTATCAAATATATTTCCTATGAAGGGAGGTATAGCATAGTTCATGGCTACCAATTCAGACTTCTTCATGAGCTGAGATATGGCATGGACACTCTAACACCTGAGAAACTCAACATCCCCTATTTTCTCCTGAATTCCCTCATAGAATCCAGCATTAAGTTGAAGGCAAGAGGTCCAAATCAGTTGTATCACCATGGGTTAATTAAATTGTTAGTGGAAGAAGCCCTCCATACCTTCACAATCCCCATAGCATGGGAGATCTTCCGAAACATGACAGCAGAAGATGATATAAAGGCCCTCACATATGATCTCATTCCTTCTAATACTGAGGGGGAAGAGTAGCAAGGGGGAGAAGTGGAGGAAACTAAGGAAAAAATAGAGAAGGAGGAAACCAAGACAGAGCAGGAAGACACCAAAGCAGAGAAGAATGAAACCAAAATAGAGGAGGAAGAAACCCAAACATAACAAAAGGAAACAAAACTAGCAGAGACAAAGAAAAAGAAAAAAGGAGAGGAAAAAGGGGCAAAAAAGACAGAAGTGTCTACTAAGACCCTAGAAAGGCAGGCAACAGTTGTTCTCACTACCCTCAACACCCCAATTAAACCTATACAAAAGAGGAAGAGGCAGACCAGAATGTATTTCAGGTTTCGAAAGAGCACAAGGATCAAATAAGGGAAGCCCCAAACTTCTTCTAAGGTGCTCATTGTAATTGAATATTCACTCCCTGTGAAAGGGGAAGAATCACCCTCTAAAACCCCTATCACATATGAAAGAAGGACTCCCAGATCTTCTACCTAGAAGGAAAGAGTGCAACTATAGGACTCAAAAATGGTTCTACAGGAGGCATAGACTGTTCTACAGGAGACCCTATCAAGACTACAGGAGACCGAAAAACTTGAAAAAAGACTAGAAGGACAGTCACAAGGGATGGAGGAAGCAACAGAGACTCAGGAACCTGATCCCCAACCTAGTTTGTGCTCTTACTAAAATCTTCTTGAGGGGGGCAAAATTATTCCACATAAATTTGCAATCCCACTTTTCTTTGAGTTGGAGAAAGAGAAAATAAGGAGCCATAGGTGGATGCAAATTATCAAATCCAAGGGAGTAGAGGATATTGGCCACATGGAGAACAAGCGTATATAAATGGGCATGGATTTAAGTGTTGTAAGACATAGAGATGCAATCACAAGAACACACTTGGAAACAAAAAATGCATTACTTAGAAGACAACTGGAAGAGAGGGAGACACAACTAGCATGCATGGCTAGCTGGTGTATGGAGGCACTGCAATGCAGAACACCAAAAAAATCATATGGATTATACCTCAAGGAACAATGGTTGTAGTTTTAGAGCAAGACTTTGACATAGAGAGGCATAATGTCTAGTTATAGGTAGTTTATGGACCTATATGACCAAAGTTCATCAGAAGACAAGGCAAAAATAGCAGAGTTATAGTTGCATAGCATGGCCCTCATTGATATGAATGTGTGGGACCCCAATGCTAGGTTAGGGGACCTAAAACTAATGGCCATGGCATTATGGATGAATCATGAGGAATTAAGGGCAATAGAGATAAGGAAGTTGATGATAAAGGAGAAGAATGAGCCCTTGATGATCAAAGTTGAGCCATCATACCCCATGCCTCTCATTAGTACACACCAGTTTCTTTCAAATAATCCCCAAATTGCCCCTAAGTATATCAATGATCAGGCTCAGGCCATTGCACATTTTGAGGACATGGAAAGGCTACTTAGGGATGACTGTATTCATGCTTGTATGAGGAGGTGGAACACCCTACCACACATTCTGCATATTAGGGAGTATCACTCCCCAACGAGGATGAAAGAATCATTAAGGAGAGTGCCACTGTACAAGCGCTCTATGCAGAATTTCAAGGTCAATTGGATTGGCCTCAAATTGAGTCCCCCACTGCTGTTAGGCATACTAGAAGGTAGAAAAGAGGAATAAGAATAAAAACAATGGGAAGAGGTGGATAGAAAGGTAGGACTTTGTGACAATGAAGAGGACCTCACATCAGGAGCATGGGATGTCAGGGAGACCATCAAGGAAATCAAAGATGAGGAGATGGATTGAGCTGCTCAGAGGATGAGCAACACCTTCAGTACGGGGGTGGTGATGAGCCCCATAAATGGGTAATTATATGGGCTCATTTCGCCTCCTAAAATATTTTAATAAACCATTCTCTTAGCTTATTGCATGTTTTTTAATTATATTTATTCTTATGGAGTGAGTTGGGTTGGTCATTATGCCATGGAGTCCAATATGTGTTTAATGTAGATTTTTGTTCAATTTTGGAGATAAAATCAAAGATTTAATGGACAATTGGCAGTAATAATTTGAAGTAGACAAGGGAGAGGATTTATAGTAGGGTATCCCCCTCATTTATGACTCCTCACTTTGAATTCTCCATCATGCAGCTCGGAGCACAAACAACCACATCAATGCACTAGGAGGCAACCGAGCAAGTAGAGGATAACTTCTATTTATCTCAAGTTTTGGGAGACAAGCATCCCTAATTTTAAGGAAGCTGTTGGGAGCTTCAGTTGTATAAGTAGAGAGGCCTAGGACCTCATTAGGAAGTTAGTCAACTTTTCGAATTTTTGTTGCAGCTTTGCTCTGCTCAACTTCGAGCTCACTTTTGTTGAAAGTTTCATGTAATCCTATTATTATTTTGATAATAAACATGAAGTACTTTTCAAGCTAACACTGAGTTACCTTAGAGGGCTGAATATCTTGGGTTAGGGCCCAATCCAAGTAGCTAAGCTCCTCTTTTTTTTATTTATATGCTTTGTTTGAGTTTATGGATTAGTTGTTGTTAGATAAATTTCTTTCTTAGTTAAGAATAGGTTGCTTTTTGTGATTTAGAAGGTTGTTTCCATTTAAGTTTTCTATAGTAGGTTGAATAGTGATATAAAGAAGATACAAAAAGGCCATCAATAGATCCTTTGCCTCCTTTTCTCCCTCTGGGACCATGAATTGAGGCCAAGACCCTCTTGCTGCCACAAAAAACATAGATTTGCCTTCTCCATAGGATCTCTAGTGTTGCAATTTATTAGAAGGTTAATGATTCACTTTAGATCTCTTTCATCATGCTCATTTCTGTATTGAAATAAGTTTCCTTCCATTCTTTCTGTCATTATAGCATTCTTCAACATTTCTTTCCATAGCACATGATCTAGATTAGCTTGATACAAAATTTTGTTTTTTGATGTACTTAGTTTCCTTGCTTGCTTAATATCATTGCTTGATTTTTAGTTCCCTGTCAACAAATCTCTTCTCACAACAAGTTAGCCAATCAGTCATCACAATCTCTCTTTGATCTATGCCCCATAGGTCGCCCAAAGTTCATTTCAAATATGCCTTAGTTTTCTACACTTTTTCATGGACTTTCCTCTCTTTCCTGGAACAAATCCCACCATATTTCTCTCTCCTAATCATTCTTGATGGACCCTATACACCTTAACACATCATCCTAGCCTGCAGCTACCCTTTCCACCCATTTTCCTACCTTCAAAACCTCCAAAACTACTCTCGACATCTTCCTGCAGATCTCATGTAGACCTCCTATAGAAGCCTCCTGTAGATTTTTCTGCAGCCTTATTTTTTAAGTCTGATTGTAGGAAAAGCCACTAGAAGGCTGCCTGGAACCTCCTAGGACCCATCCACACCATCCAACACCTCTGAAAATCCCAAATTCACCCTCCATCGCCACCTAATTGCTACCACATTCACAATCAAATAAATTACATGCATGACAATTTCACATAAAAATACATAAAAATCCAAAACGATGTTTTTTCTCATTTACTTCAAGAAATAGCTTGAGTAGATGTTGTTTAATTCCTAAGTAGGTAATGGCATTCATTTCATGGTTTTTCATTTCTCTTTCTGCCAAAGTAGGATTAGTTGGTTAAGTAGGGTTTGCTAGGTTTGCAAGAAGAGTAGCCTCTGTGATCTTGAGCTCCTAGTGATCTTGCGCCAGTTGATCAAGTGATAGCCTGCAGTAAGAACTAGTACTTTTGCATAAAACACCATCGCTTCTAAGTTTTTTACGAACTACCGGGTTGATAAAAGTAAAGTAGGAAGCCCAGGAGTTGCAAAATTATTGATGCAATACTGGTGCTCACTAGAACTACACAAAGAGTCTCAGGACCACATCTAGGTGCTCTACATTTATATACCCAACAAAAGCACAAAAGGTTTCAATGTGTTTATGTCCAATGTTTTCATCCTCCCCATTGAACCTAGGAAAAAGCTTTAGGTAGTCCTAAGGCATAGCACTTAAGGGTTGAGGTAAATCAATAGGGGCATATTTGTTCAGTAAGAAACCCAAAACAACCATTTGTATTAATGGGGGAGGATTAAGGTTATTTGAGGAACTTGGGAAAAAACCACAGTGGTTGGAGTAACTAGACTAAAAGTACTATGTCTGAGTGTATAGTGGATACTGTTATTATTGAGGATAGCTTTACCTTTTTCAACCATAGGAGGAGGAAATGAAATGAAAGGAGTTGTAACTACGATTTATTTCTCTTTGATCTATGATTTGGGGGCACAATTTTCTAGATCATCTTCTACATGGTATGTAAGGACCTTGGGAGTAAAATCTTAGTAGTAAATGACAATGTGTTGGAGATAGAAGAGGTAGATTCAAAGAATGATGAGACAGTAGCATAGGTAGTGGGATTTTTCTCCTTCCAAATTCTCATAAAAATTAATTTCTCTAGGTCAAATACAAAAGGAGTTTTCTGTTGAGAGGTATCTGAGCAAGGTTGTAGCTTTCTAGAAGCTAGGATGATAAATGATAATGATATTTGTGGAGTCACCAAGGTGGTAAGGATGCAATCAATACATCTTTTCTCACCTACACAAAGAGTGGTTAACTTGTCGTATCCCATGGGAAAAATTCCTCAATAGTTTCCCCAGAAATGGTGCTAAAAGATGTTGTCGCTTCCAGAGATAACCTCGGATTGCTTCCAAGACCAGTGCCTGGTAACATCTAGATTTTATGCTTCTCATATGATTTTCAAGAAACTAGAGACATCACATACATTTTATACACGTATGTAAATACGTATATATAATAAACATCTTGGGATGGTTCACTCGTCCAATGACATAAGCCATGTATTTTTGGTACTCTTTCACCTATACAACTCATAGAAATATACGTAAAAACTAGTGGAGACCGAGTATTTCAAGGACCTACAAATTAATCAGCTTTTGCAAAGTAATGAAAGAAGAGAAGGGGATAGAATAACTCATCATATATAGCTTGAAACTTTAACTACTCTACACTTATTTTAGTTAAATATAGACATAATGGATGAAAGAGAATTGGGTGTTATGATTCATGGAGCGCAATTTCAAAGATATAATCCTAAAGATACATATAGGCATGTGCATTAGCAAGTCAATATAAATGAATCTGTAAGAACATATGAAATATTTATGGTAGCTACAATTACATGAATCAGAGAGGAAATGTGAACATAATGGAATTTAACAGAGAGGTAACATATTGTACTACTCGATGTTTGGAATCACCTCTATTTCATTAATATTCTGAAAGATGCAAATCTGGAAGTCATATAGTATCAGAAATAACATGTAGTTTTTCTTTAGAATTCAGAACCTTTCTTAAGTGTTTTTATCTCCCTTTTATAAGAAGAGGGGGGTCTTGGAATATGAATTACAAAAAATATCTCAGCCTGAGCTCCAATTGTTTCACAGACTAGTTGTCTCGATGTGCAAAGGCCTGTTCCCCAAATTATTACAATGAGGATTTGATTCCCTTCTTGGAAATAAATAGAAATTACAGAAGACACAAAAATAAGGAAAACTAAATGATGGTGAGGAAAATATCTCTATGTCATCCCTGTAATCAACTCTGATCAGGCCACGTCTCTACCTCAATGATTTGGCCAGTTTTCCTATTGCTTTCCTCTTTAATTTTTTGGCTTCACAATTCACAGTAACCCGGAGTGATCACCCATGATGGCAATAACATGTGTTAAGAACAATTACCAACTCTTCCATCTCCTTTGTCCTTCCATGTATTACTCTATCGAAGCATTACCGCGTTAAGAATTTTACTATAAAAGGTTTCATAGAACAACAAGTCTTGATCTACCTTGGCCCCCTTTGGTTTAGCTCCTTTCTGAAATTATTCTCATGTGAAGGTGGGATGTGACCTAGGGCTTAGCCCTAAGGTGCTAGAGCCTTTGGACACATGTCCAGGATCCCCTTTCCTTCGTTAAATGTTTCAGTTTTTTTTATCAATATTCCTTTATAGTGGTGCGCCATTCAAATTGGTCTATTTTTGATAGCTCTATGTGCTTCAGCTCAACCCTGCACCCTTAGTTCTTTGTGTTCCCATTGACTATGGTCCAACCCTTATATCAGAGCTCCCTTATCAACGATTCCCAATTGAGGATTTAACTTGGAGTTGCGACATTTCAATTTCGCTGATCGTCGATTGCTAATTAGCCTTCTGTATTCAGCCTTAGCCCTTGGCTCCTCAACTCTTTATGTGACCACAGGCCAGCCCCCTTATTAGAGCCCCTTTATCAGTGGTTCACAATCAACGAATTCCTTATGATTCAAAATTTGTTGCTACCTCCTATTGTCAATTGCCGATTCATGGTGTCATCAGTGCCACATGTCACTTCCTTAGTGGTTACACATGTCGCCCGAAATTTGCCCCCTTAGGACCCCATAAAATTCCAGATCTGCATGCCACTTGTCCTCCATACTACCATGTCAGATGCCACAAGGCTTTATCGGGAAAAATAGTATTATGCCACATGGCCCCCCAAGGGAGAGAGAAAATGCCTACCTACACTTGGTTTTGTGTTGAATTTTTTTTTTAATCGAAATCGGTTCCTCCTGGTGCTTTAACACTATATCGAAGCTTCTCCATTTCACAAATTTTCAAACACAGTCATGTCCAGAAGTGTCGACCACCAATATTCCAGGACCTTTGATATTACGGGACTTTCACTTTGTGATTGTCGATATCTATTAACTGCTGGGACCTTCGATCATCAATAGACTCTACCTTGGACCTTTGATTTCCATTTTCCAATATTGGAAATCACTGATTACAAGTTTTGCTCTGACCTCCCCTACTTCTACTATGGAAAACTTTGATTTGCAGGATCCAGGATTATACTTAGACATTTTCCTTGGTTTTTTGGTTTTCAAGGGTAACTTTCAATCTGCTCTAACTACTTATCTGGGAGTCCATTTGAGGTGTTCGATATACTGTTAGAAAGCTAATTTTGAGCTCTATCTATTGGAGGGGGTCCAATTTGGATTTATGGGCTTTTGTGGCCTGGAATGTGGCTTCAAACTTCTCTATTATTTTTCCCTCTTTGTACAAATGGAACTCTTTTTTAAGAAGGTGAGCACACCTATTTAGGAAATGAAAGCTATTGAATGGTAAATGCTATGAAATTCCATCAATCATCTAGCTAGGAAATGACACAAATTACTTGTAGAAAATAACTATGCTAACCTTGAAATCTATCCTATAGTTATTAGGACTATTTGAAAATGCAAAGTTGTTCTATCATTCTAGGACTCATACATACATGCACTAACTATCTCATTTTACATTTGCATAAAAGGAATCTTTTAATTGCGAAATAGAGATATTTAAATGCTATGTTATTATGTCTGATATTATAGAGGGATAAGGCATGAGAGAATTGATCTCAGGTGGCATTGATGGGCATGGAATCTAATATGATGGCCTCACTTGTTTTTACACTACCATCTTTGGTCAAAACAGGGTCAAATAGGTTGTTACAGGAGATCATGTAGCTCCTATAGGAAACAGCTATAGGATGCCTTGATCTGCTGCTGGATGTCTTGGTTTGCTACAGGAAGTTAGATGAAGGGCTTAGGGTAGTAAGAAAGGTGAGATGAGGTGCTCAAGAGATGTATGATGGTGATATAAGGTGTAGGGAAGGTGCACATTATCCAATACTAAGCCCAACACTCCAAGGAGGTTGGATTGGTCTAAGGTGGCTTGCTCATGGTAGCTGCAAAATAGAGGTTTGGACTATGGGTTCGTATGCCTTGGAAGAAGGTGGATAGGACCTAGGTGAAGTTGGATGGATGAGTTCCTCCCTACATATCAACAATTCCTGCAACAAAGCCTATTTTTCCTTTTATTTATGCATCACTACATGTCAACATGGAAAAGATGAATTTAATTTGAGAAAGTTGATCTATCTATTGTTAAGGATTAGATCTATGAAATGGAATTCCTTCTAAGCTACAACAATCTTAAGGAAACAAGATAACAACTATAGGTTCTTCCAATAAATCATAAACTTACAGTGATCTAGCTAAGAATCAACCCTAAGGTATGAAATGACCAAAGGACAACTCTGTTTTCAGCGCTATGAGAGTGGAGCCCTGTATTCATGATCCCATGAGGGAGATGAAATATAGGATTTCTAAAGTACTTTCCTTCACTATTGCACCACTGATCTACCTATTCAAACCAATGGAACCTAGGTTAAGAAATAATGCAAATACTTGTTTAGTTAAACAAAACATAAATAGAATTCAACAGCTAACTATCATTTTAATCTAAGAATATAGATAAAAAAAGAGGAATTTCTTCTCCTAGGATTGGATCCTAACCCAAGAGCATCAGCCCTCTGAGTCAACTCAGTGCTGGATCGAAACAAAATTTATCATTTCCTTCAAAATTCCAATTACAACACCCATGATCAAGGTGTGAAGGGAGAGAAGATCTAGAAGCGGATCATTGATATGGGAGAAGGACAAATGGACATGGTATGTGGGAAACTCACCCAAGGACTCCACATGAGAATGGAAAAAGGTATTGGGAGAGAGGTACATGGAAGAAACCTCAAGAAAACAAATGGTTAGGGGGGTAAGTTTTCAAGGCATAAAGGTGGTAGGGGAGTTTAGTGCATGCATGCAAGGTTGGAGGAGGAAGCAAGCGATAGGCAATGAGACTGGAAGCTGAGAGGAGAACTAGGCCTGTGGGAGAAGGTACTACCGTCTACACTTGGAATTCACCTTCAACGACCTCGAAGGAGACTGCTATGTAACCCAAGCCTACCTAAGTCTAGATATGGAATCAATGTTGCAAGATTGAAGGAAACTTTGGCATCGAATGGGGGTGGTTTCGAATGTTTCTGGAAAATGTTGGTCCAATCTTCTGTTGTTGATGTCTGGTTTCTTATTTTCTGAAATATATGGAAGAAAGTGAGAATTTTGGCTCAGTATTTTGTTGTTAATGTCTAGTTATTTATTTGCTGAAATTTATGGAAGTTTGTGGAGGGGAAAGGGGATCTATGGAGGGTTAGGAGGGACTCTCAGATCTTGGGGGATGAAATTGGAAATTGCCACCTTGAAATCCCATGAACTAGGATATAGAAGTGGTTGAGCCCCCCCTGAAAGCCTGTGGCGATCTAGTAGTCTCCAGAAATAGAATGAGGTGCGATGGGGGTATGGGAAATGGAAGATATGCTCAATTTGGTTAGTCTGGTTAGTGGGATATATGCAAATCCTAAGGGGTAGGTAAGGGATGTTGGGGAACCATAATTGTGCTAAGGTCGACCAACTAGTCTCAGTGTGTCTCTTGGGTAATCTTTAGAAGCAGCAAGGCATCAATAATTAGGATGGGGACTGGAACCCTAGTGCAGCTGGTAATTCTCCCATGGAAAGAAAACTCTGGAAATGGCAGTAGGGTTGGGTCGAGGCCTATAAGTCTGACCAGGGGGAATACTATGTAGGCTACTAATTTCTCTCTTTGTCATTATAGTTCATGTTTGACTGCAGGGTCACGTCAAAATCCTCAAAGGAAGGAGGGAGGAGTCGAGGCATCACAACTCCAGTGGGCTTGCATTAGCTGCTAAAACCGAGCCAAACCCCTACATTTCTTGCTTTGGTCACCCCAAACCTTTCCTGTCAACAACCCCAAGTGGAGTTGGACCCCATCCTAGAATCCAGTTGACTGACCCCAAGGAGGGAATCAAGTAGGGGAGGGAAGAGACTCTCTTACTATTGCACACAATAAGGATTAAGGAGAGATGGGAAGAGACTAGAGGGCACCCGAGTCATCTCCTGCAAATTTGAATTTATTATTATGTAAAGATGGTTTACATGGAAAGGCTGAACGCCATGAATGAAATATGGATTGGTTATAATGTTTGGACTTATGCTACCCTTAAAATTTTATTTAACTCTTCTTCCATTCTGACTACGACACTCTAATACCAGGATAAGGAAAGAAGGAGAGAGGGGTGGGGGTTCAAAGAATTGCAGAAGTAAAATATGGTGAAGATGAAAGTGAGGTAGGGAAGAAAAGGGGGTCGTCGGGCCAGAAAATAGACAGAAATGAAGATGAAGGCTCCAGTGGCTATGGTGAGCAAGACCCAGTGAAAAATGCATAGTAAAACTAGAGAGGAAATCATGCATAGCTTAATGCATGCATACCATGTAGGAACTCCATCTTAGGTAAAATCCATAATATCAACATGGGAGGTAGAGATAAATGTAAAGGCTGCAACTGAAGAGCTTCCAATGGAGGATTGGGAGACCATGCTCATAGATATGGGTCACACCGGAAGCCGAAAACACTATTTAGACATGGAGTCCAATAGAAATGGGTCATGAAGAACCTATTGGCTAGGGCCACGACAACAAAAAGGGACCGAGAAGAACCAGTGTAAGGTCTTCAAGAGGAGCCAAGCCTAAAGGACATCCATAAGGAGATTCATGCAGTGTAGGTACAACAATATCATCAAGACCTCTCTTTAGGGTGAATTGAAAACCAAATTCAAACGTTGTTATAAAATGAAGTGTCCGGGTCTAGTGCAAAGGACCAAGCCCCTATTGAGTCATCCGATGACTGACGCAGAGTAGCAAAAAGATTTTTTTTTGGTTTTATGTCAGATATCATTTACTTTAAAAGTAGAAGGATTAAGCATACAATAGATACAATAGTATACTTAGCATGGATGCTTATTCTCAAACTATTTAAATTTTGGACGACATATGATGATGATCAGTGGCCAATAGACCTTTTTTCCCTTGCGCAAGTTGAGGACACTAGACATATTTTTTGTTACCTTCATATATATAATTAATAGAAAAAGGAAGTACTACCAACCTTACACAAAAAATTGTCAATTACAACATAACAATAACAGTCACAATATTTTAGCTCAAACTGGCCTCTTGGATACAACAAAAAATTGAAATCTAATGAGTCCCTTGGCTATCTTATTTATACAAAACTGGAGCTACCAATGGCTACCTAGAAAATAGGGAGACTTTGCTCCCTAACTTGAGAATTACTCTTTCTTAATTTTCATTGGCTTGGCTACCAATGGACTCGACTTTCTTGGCTGCTAGTAACTCTGAGCTGATGAGATATGGTGGAGGAATATTCAAATGTCTTGAGGAGTTAAGGAGGGAGACCAATATCCTAAAATATCTCTTGCTTTCTCACTTCGTGTTCCTGCACTTAAATCAACCAAAAAGTGCTCCAATTGCTACATTTAATACATATTAGGCAACATGACATAGTAACTCACCTTCACCCTTCCCACTAAGAAAAATTTAAACAAATATGTAAATAAATGTGAGAAAAGTTAATTTTAATAAGTTGGAGAGTGGCATTGTGACCCATATAGTTTACCTATTTATGAGCCTCATCATCACCCCCTATTAAAATTGTTGCTAATCCTTTGAGAAACTTAGTCTATATCCATATCTTTCAGAGCTCTTATGGCCTCTCTAACATCCCAGGACTCTATTAATGGAGTTTCCGCTTGAGGATAGAACCCTACATTTTTCTCTATCTCTTCCCACTACTTTCTTTATTCTTCTTCCTTCCTACCTTCTAATAGACCCAACACCAAGGGTGGACTTAGTTTTAGTACAACCCAATTGATAATTAGTCTCTGCATGACATTATTATACAATGGGGTCCTTTTTAATGCATTTCTCAACCTCTTAGGGGTGTGGTACTCTCTGATCATTCGATAATGTGGCAGGTTGCTCCATCTCCTCTGGCATGCTTGTTGGCTTCCACTCACCAGTAATCTTAAAGTGTTCTCAAAATGGGAGATGGCCTTCTCTTGTGTAGCCAGGTATCTTGATGCAAGTTAGGCATCATTGGAAATGATGTTGTGGTTAATGAAAACCATGGAATTTATTTTTTCTGCTATTGTGTAAAGGGGCTCTATTTCCTCTATTTCTATAGATCTCTTCACTTCCTTAGCCCTAGCCTCCTCGTGACTCATCCATGATGTAAGGGCCATCAGCTGCAAGTCCCTCAACTTTGCATTGGGGTCCCACACATTCATATTTCCAAGCCAAATTTGTGTAGGTAAAATTTAGATATATTAGCCTTGTCTTCGAGGGTGCTCTTGTCACATAACTCTATGAATTGTCTATAGTCTTGGAATGGAATGGTCCCTTATTGTGCTAATTTCTTAATTTGAAACTACATCCATTGATCCATGAGGTATAGTGCGTATGATTTGGATGGCATCCTGCACTGAAGTGCCTCCATGGAGAGGCTTGCAATGGTGGCCTATTGGCTCTCTTTTTCTTGCAACTACCTCCTCATCCATGTATTTTCTTCGTGTAATTAAGATCTCATGATGTGTTCTCTGTCTCTGAAATCACTCAACTCCCTTCTTATGTCTATGATTTTTTCTTCCATGTGGGCCACATCTTCTACTTTCTCTGACTTAGCAATTTTCATCCAATCATGTGTCCTTCCTCTTTCTTTCTCAAGCTCAAAGAAGAGAGTGTAACACCCTCCTCCCACATATACCCAAGCTGATAGCCAGCCAGGGTAAACATGTGATGAGAGGATACTATGATATGATTCAACCTCGTAGGTAACCTTAAGGAAATGGAATCAACAAAAACACAACACACAGATCTCCCTGATGTGCTTCAAAACCCTCGGGAGATAATCCACCACTCTAAGTGCTCAACCCTTGAGTTAACCTATCATTTGCATGAATTAAACCTATAGTTTCTCGCATGAAAAGGCATGCATCCAACTGTAAACCTATAGTCTCTCCCACAATACCTGCAAGGGAGAGGCTGCAACCTCTATCAGCCAGTTCTATGCAAGAGACTGCGAGACTTAACCACTTTTTCAGTGCTAGTCTCAAAACCAATACCTGAAAATTGATGAGACTTTCCAAGACAATAAATGACACCAAGGAAAATCCTCTAGCACAAAAATTGATTAAGGCCTTGACCTAACCAAGCCTAACCATGACAGACATTTTATCAAACACTTAGTAAATATGCAACCTATAGGTGTAAATAACAAATCTGAGCATAGGGGTCTCATACTTATCTGAGATTCACTATGAAGCATTGTCTCCTTATCACATTAGCTTCCATTTTATCCATTAGGTCATATATATATTCATCATTCAATAACAAGTAATAATATGATGAGATCCATACATAACTGTTGTTATAAAATACATACATAACCAACATAATAGGGACAAAAATACCAATGAAATCACAACCATATAAACCACATATAATCCATCATAATACTCATGGAAATACAAGGAGATATCACCTTTCATTAATGATGAAAAATCCAAACCCATGATGGGACTTCCACATTCCATCCAACCATAGAATGGTTGAGCCAAATCTCTCTTCAACCATTCACCCCCGTGCCATATTCCAAGCATGAATGTGGGATCTCAAAGAACACATCAATCAAAACTCACAGGGGGCTTCTAGAGGCCATCCAAATCAACCCATCAAATAGTGATTCCACCTCACGGTTGGACATCACAAAGCCAACATCAAATCAGTCTTTATCCCAGCCTTCCAAGGCTCCAAAATGTTTGTTCCAACCTAGCTCCCAGGACTAGTAACTCAACCCACAACTTTTATCAGGCTCTAGAGCATTTGTCCAACAAAGGCTATGGGACTAATAACTCAACTCACAACTTTTCCCTAGCTCCAGAGAATTTTCCCAACAAAGGCTATGGGACTAGTAACTCAACCCACGAAGAGCTCCAGATAATTTTTCCAACTAAAGCTACGAGACTAATAAATCAACCCAAGTTGTTCCACTACTCCAGAGTGTTTGTCGAACCAAGGCTACGAGACTAGTAACTCAACCCAAGTTGTTACAAGGCTCCAAATCATTCGTCCAACCAAGGCTTCCAAGAACTTATCTCAGCCCAAGCTAAGGAAACACAAGAACCAATTAGAAAACAAAGAAAATAACCCACAACACCATGGCTATCCAGAAAATGGCAAGGCTAGGAAAATCCACTATCAATCCTAGAAATCCTCCATGCCAGTGACAGATCATGACCAAGAAACCACATGCATTTTCTATGCATGCCAAAAATAGTGAAGAAATCATACATGCAACTCGGTACCTACAGGAAAATATGATGTAGTCGCTGATCCTGATGCCTTCTTGCACTTTCATGCTCTTCCTTTGACTTCTTGCTCCAAAAATACAAGTATGCCACACCTTCCATGGGTGCTCCAAGAAAACTCTAAGTATCCAAGAGTATGAGAGAGAGAGAGAGAATAATGAAGGAGCTCCAAAACTAAACTGATCAAGTCATGCCCACTGACAGTGAGAAGCCTTTTTATGAATGAGGCCTCTATTTTCTTCATTTTCCATTATTTTCCTCCAATTTCATCCTCGCGTGAAACCTATGACTTTTCACTTCCTTTTTCTCCTAATTTTCATTATTTTCATAAATAAATGTGCCAAAAATGTCTTTTTGCCTTTCCAAAACCTTAGTAATTGTATTTTCCAATTTCCTTTAGCCATAATAAACCGAATGAACACCCACTAGGATGTTTCCCCCACTGTTTAGCTTGGAATACATGTCCCATAATTGTGGCCTTATATATTTTTACATGGAATTTTACTACTACTGTTACATAACCCTCCCCCTTGGGGGAACATTGTCCTCGGTGTTCATTGACACCTATAACGAACAAGACTATTGAAAAAAAAAATACTACCCATGCAGCTTTATAACACAACTCGTTGCAGTATTTACAATGACCACTGCTGAAACATGACAATCTGTTGATGGTGCTAGACCCGCCAACATGTCAAGGGGATATCCTCAGTAAGAAGTCCCAATTAGACCTCACATCGTTTGGTGTAGGAGTCCCAGCCATGATGTTGGAAATAATACTGAGAGGGGGGGTGAATAAGTATTATCTAGTCAATAATATTTCATTTCCATAATCATATTCATATACACTACTTCATTTAATGAAACTTTCATGTATACACAACTGTAGTTAAGCAAACTAGCGTATACCCTGCAAACTTATAATTTAGTTAATTCTTCATATGTTGATCATTAATCTTTGCATTAGAACCATATAAATAGTAACAAGGTGTAGTAAAAATAGAGAAGAAAATCACACACATGAACACAAGATATAAGGTGGAAACCTAATGTGGGTGAAAACCACCTGCTACGCAAGATATAAGGTGGAAACCCAATGTGGGTGGAAACCACCTAGTAAAATCGCCTCTATCTTCTTTTAATAAGAAACTTCTTTTTACAATTTTTTGTACTAGTGTAGTATTATACCAGTACACAGGCTTCTACTTGCAGAAGGCTACAACCTTCTCTCATTCTCCAGCTTCTCTTGGAAGAGAGCTACAACCCCCTAGCTCTTGTACTAGCTAATGTGTTTACTAGTATGTAGGTGCTTACCTACAGAAGGCTACAACCTTCTCTTTTCTTCCAGGTGTCAGGTTTCATAAATTTTCAGACTAGATCCATCAATAACATCAATCAAACATCAAATATATCTGCATCAATCAATCTCCTTTGCACCAACCAAAAGTAAATCACTTCTCAGAATGTTGTAACCAGAATACAGTTACAGTAACTAGAACCCAAGCCAAAACCCAGAACACTGCAATAGCAAACAGAAGTAGCTAAAGCATATTTTATGAAGCATACTCTACTTCAATGTGTCAAACCTATGTACGTATGCCATTTTCTCAAGCCTAACATGCGTATACGTTGTTTTGATATGTAGAACCAGCGTGTGTACACACCCTTGCTAAAGTGAACCTGTGTACAGATCTGTAAATGATGATTTAAACTTTACAACAATTCCAGACATCAGTTATACCATATCATCATATTTACAGATTACAACATGCGCTAGTTATTCAGATAAAATATCAAAACTACACAAAGTTACTTCTCTTCAAGCCTTAAGATCTTGACCCATCAATAGAACTAATACTTAAACAGGAAAAAAATAAAATACAGATATAACCATAAAGACAGATCTGTAGCGGAAATAATAATTCATTTCATTACTGTAAAATACTGAAATGTGCTTACAAACAGAAATGGAAATAAACCAGCTAGGGAAATGGTAGCTTATCCCTGAGAAGAGATGTGGCGACTACATGCCTCTGAACTGTGATACAATGAGGCTCGAAGGCCTAATTATTGTTGAGAAACAATGGAAAACCATTCACATTCCAAAACCTAACCCTAGAAGATAAAACGCCAAATTGTTGGTCCCCTTTTGGGTAAGTTGGTACATCAACTTCCCAGGGTCACGAATTGGTCGTATTATCTTTGTTTGACACGCATGATAGCCTGTTGGAAAGATCTCTTCGAGGACTATGACGGAAAAGACAATTTGACAGAAAACTTGTTGGCAGTATATTTCCCAAAAAACGTCGTTTAGGGCCTCAAAACGGCTCCGGAAGATTAGGACCTGAAAAACTGCTAAAAATAGTAAACTATGCTATAATTAAGGAAACTAAAAAATTGCAAGAGACAGTTGTGGGGGTCCAAATGGGATAGGTGGGTGGCCACCAACATCCACCTGGATCATTCCTCCCCCCTTAGGGAGCAATGGTCCCCATTGCCTTGAGTTCCTCCTTGAGATGAGGAAGCTTCTGCTGAGCTGGGTCTCTGGTGAGCTATTCTGCAATCTATGATGTGTCCAGAAATGGTGGGAAGCATGGTCGACGATAGTCCATATTGAACACTCGGTGCAAGCGAAGGAATGGAGGAATGTTGTGCTTCAAAGAATTATTGCCTGTAGCTTTGGTATTGGTGTAATGACCATGTCGGAGTGGTTTGAGTTTCTGATGGGTTCTGATAAGGCGTTCTCTGTGCAGATGCAACCAAACTTTGTCGCCCATTTGAAACTTGTGTGGTACCCCTGTGGGTGAGGAGAAGTTGTTCCTGTGTTCTGTCATGACTGTATCCCTTTGCTGCTGCTGCTACGTGGAGGAACCCTTTGTGAGGGTGATGGATGTAGCAACGATCTTCCCCTTACTTTGGGAGCAAACCAGAGAAAAAATGAATTTCCTAGTCTAGGAGATGACCTTGCTGCCTTTCTTAGCAGTGATCAAATAGGTGGTAGTAGGTGGAGCTACCTCTGGTATCTGGTATAATGAATTATTCAAAGAAATAATGATAGCACGAGGCCTCGACTCATACATAGCATGTCGCCTCCACAAGTATGGCTGGCCTAATAGTACATCACAAACATCTAGAGGTGTAACATCACACAATACCTCATCTACAAAGGGCTTGATGTTGTAGGGAAGGCGGCACTACCGGCGAACTTTGAGATCTCGTCCTTCATGAATCCACCCGATACCATATGGCTGTGGGTGTGGTGTAGCCGGTAGGCCTGTCACACGGAATGAGTCGAGGTTGCGGACAAGATCAACCTTCCTAGTATCTAAAGGTATCTAGTGACAAGCAAGCCAATCAAAAACTATATTTATCTAAATATGGAATCAAAAACAAAGGCAAACAAGTGTTTTAGGCCTACCTTGGGTCCAATGCAAGTTTGTGGAAGACTCGCTCCCTCGCTCCAAATGAGCTTCCTTGAAGTGTAATTCTGCAAACACAAACAAGCAAACAAATTAAATAGCACCTAAAAAGCCAATATCATAAAGCATATTCATCATAATGATCAAGGAG